>RJWM01001949.1:0-68433 GCA_004363535.1 Dasyprocta punctata | reverse complement strand
GTAAATTCTGGGGAAACAAAGAAGAAGACACACTTCTGCTCTTCCATAAGCCATAGAATGACAGATATAGAAGTGGACCTACAAGACTGGAGATGTTGCTCAGTGGTAGGCACTTGCTAGCACATGTGGAGCTCTGGATTTGATCACCAATAACACACACACTCTCTCTCCTGCATATTCAAGTAAAGGCAAGGGTAAGGCAAAATGAGGAAAATTACATGAGTTATTTTGAAATAGTAATCTTTATCTAAAAGAAAACCAAATTACCAGAAGTTGGTGGGCATATTAAGAAAAAGGGCACATAAGAAGGGCAACTAGTTGCTCAATCCATACTGTAAAAGAGGAGGGTATCTTCGAAGACTTCCTGGGGGAGCTGAAGCTTGAGCTGAGTTTGTTTTTCCCATTTAAATAATTATAATATTAGAGTTAGAAAATACAATATAGCATCTGAAAAGCACCTTACCATTAAAACCACTCTTCCTTTGTAGCTTCATTTTGCTTGTGGCACAATGAATAACATATTACCTGCTAGAATACTTTTTTCTTTCCTTGGTACTGAGGATTGAACCCAGGACCTTTGCACTGTGCTACATCCTCAGCCCTTTTCTAATTTTTTGAGACAAGGCCTTGGTAAGTTGCCCAAGCTGGGCTCAAATTTGTGATATTTCTGCCTCAGCTCCAAGAGTGCTGCGATTATAGGTCTACTCACTTTGGTACTAGTACCTACAGGAAGACCCTTCAGAATGAAAATCTGCATGTGGGAATTGTTTCTCCCTAAGACCTAGTCTCTCAAAACGCCTAAATGAATCACTCCTGGAACACTGAAATTCACATTTGGTCCTTTTCTACATAATGCCAAAGTAAATTATTGTAAAGTTCTTGGAGTAAACAACTGAATACAATTACCAAAAGCGGGCTGGGCATAAAGTTCAGTGGCATAGCACCTGTCTGGCAAGCTCAATGTCATGAGTTTGGCTCCCAATACCCCCCACCAAAATAATTACCAAAAGACCTAAACCAAAGAAAATGTTCAACCCTGGGCTCTGGAGAGGTGCAAACCCAGTCCTTGAGCCCACCGTGGGGCTCCAGAAAACCGCCTTGGACCGCCCAGGAAAATGCAGGCTCAGCTGTGGGGGGCCTCGGGCAGGCCTTGGCCCCACTCCCTGACCCAAGGAAAGGCCCAGCACCTCCCCCTCACCCCATCTTTGTGCAGGGCGCCGGCGGCCATTGTGTCCAGGCCAGGAATGGAGGACCTGGCAATCTACCACCACCACGTCCAGGGCCTTTGGGGAATTCAAAGAAAACTAGTGGCATTTGTGGGGTGTCCCCAGCCTTCAGCCTCCCACAAAGGCCCTGGGGCGGCCTTTCTGAGGTCAGGTCACAGATCTGAGGCACTCTCCCCTTCCCTGTGTCCCTCCTCGAAATCTTTAGATCCATCAAGAAGTCCCTTCGGGGTTTTCTGAAGCCTCACCCAGGGCTGGCACTTAAATACAAAAAAAAAAAAAAGTTCAAATGGGAAAGGGAACTGAGGAGGGGGGGAGGGGAGAGGGGTTGAAGGGAGGGGAGGGGAATGAGGAAAAAAATCAGGATATGTCATGCACAGGTATAAATTCCCTATGATGAATGTGATCATTATGTATACAAACAATATACTGATAAACTTAATTTTTTTAAAAAAAGGCCTAAACTCAATTCAGATATTTTAAGTATTTTTCACTATCAAGTTACTTAATTTTTTTTTTCTACCTGTATAGTTCTGGCCACAGCAGAAGTTTTTTAATAAATATTTAGAAATACCAAGAATCATGGTCTTATAACCATGACAGTAAGCTTCTAATTTAATTTCTGATAGAGGAATTAACTTACTTTTTATGCAGAAATTCTACAAAGTCATATGTATGTCAACTGCAGACAGAATGCGGCCCAGAATGAGACATGATGAGGTCAGCAAGGGATGAGATAAAACTCAGATGTGTCTTGTTTTGCCTACAAAGCAGCAGTAGCAGCTACTTGTTTTGTTGTTGATAATTTGTTTTTCTCCTGAGCTGCTGGACCAGTTTTCCATTACAGCAGCCAAGGAGAGATAAAATTGTGTTATCTCAAGAAAAAAGTGAATTTACCTTAAAGATCTAGATTCTAAATTCACAGGAGTCCTTTGTCAGTGAGCTGAGTAGGAGATTTAAACTCATGTGGCCCAGTAAAGGGTCAGTAGCACAAGACAGACTTGAGAGAGTCTGAACTATACTTCTCTGAAGGTACAGGAACTGGCTTTATTAAGCACTCTCATCGGAATGCACATAGAGCTTTCCTATCTAGTTTTCTTGGTGCAAAACCTAGAGACTATGTGGAATGCAACCTCACACTTCCAATGAAGGATGTGGAAAACAGTGGTTGGGGGATGTTGGCCCTTTAACAGGTGAGGGTGGGGAGGAGTTGGGCCTCCTTAAAGCTGAGAGCAGCAGACAGGGCCTAGCCCAGAGTGCCATGGCTTCCCTGAGCAGCAAGAACCGCAGCAGTCAGGCGGTGGGTGTCAGCAACAAGGTTTTGTTGTGCACAGATGGTGGCTGGTGGTGTTCACGTGAGAAATGCTTCTCTTCTAGTTCCTAGCCCTGTCCTTTCTTTCTGTCCCATTGCAGAGCAGCTCCCTAGAGCCGTCCTGGTATATTTAAGGGTGGCTGTTTACCCCAGTCTCTTCCCTGCCCCAGGTTGACCTTCTAGATGCTGCCAGTACTTACTCAGTGGAAGACGCAGACATAAAAGAAGACTGCCAGCCCACCAAGATGAAATGTCTTGAAGGTATAAACAAGTGGGCCAAAAAGTTAGGGATATGGAGGCCGGCTAGCCTGTTTCAGTGTAAACTGGGACACCCGGAATTAGTGGATTCCAGACTCTTCCACTTGCTGGCCACATCACACTGGGTGATATGAAATCACATTAATAGACTTTTCTCCCTTACCGACATAGTAAAATTACAACAGCCCCCTCTGACAGCCTGGTATGACTGTTTAATGAAGAGATACGTGTAAAGTATCTGGTACACAGGGTTAAATTGAATCAGAGCAGCTGGCACTTGTTCAGTTAAAGAGGCAACAGAAGGGGTTGTGCGATGAAGGACAGCAGCTGGGGGAAAACCTGTGAGGCACTCAATGAATCATCAAAGAGGCAGTGTGACAAGTGAACCTTGGCACCTGTTAGGTTGTTTGATTTAGTGGGGGGATGGTTTGGGGTACCATGAGGTAGGGAGGCTGAGAACCCTTAGAATGGAGGTATTGGTCAAAGATAGTTCTAGAGAGGACTAACAAACAGAAATGGAATTGAGTAGCAGGCACTGTAGCCCAGACTCCACACTGAGCCCGTTTTTTCCTCCTCAGGCCCATGTTTACACCAAAGGCCAGGCAAGTTCTCTAGCTCCTTGACTCCTAAGGAAGAGGAAGACAAAGACGAGGTGGCCATGGAGGATTTAGATCCAGATTTGGTCCCAGACCCAGATGAAGAAGAGAATGATCTTGGGGATCCAGTTGTACTCGATGGCACCCATTATACCCAGGTGCCCCAGCAGGAGGTGGGGAAAGGGTCAGCCCCAACTGTTCACAGCTGAGACTGTGGTGCAACTTGCTTCCCCCCTCCTTTACCACTTCTGAATTTAACATTTTCTATTTCAGGTTTAAACCTGAGTTAAGGATTCTCTCTCCCTCTTCCCTCCTGGTGCCACTAGTTTCTGATGTCTTCATTTTAAAAACAAGCCTAACCTGGTGTGGTGGCGCACGCCTATAATCCCAGCACTCAGGAGGCTGAGGAAGGAGGATTGCCAAGAGTTTGAGGCCAGCCGGGGCTACATAGTGAGTTCCAGGCCAGCCTGAATTACACAGTGAGAACCTGTCTCAAAAACAAAACAAAACAAAAAACCAGGCCTTCACCTGGCTGCGTACCCCCAATAGGCAGCGACTCTGCTATGATGAGGCATGGTTACCTGAGTCCCTGTGTTTCAGCAGTTCATCCTGATATTTGCTCCCTTAGTGTCCATAACCACTGGAAAGAGACAAGGACTACCATGTGGAAATGGGGTGGCTCAGACTTTCCCTGAACCTCTTCCTAAGATACTAGTCTTGCTTCTGGGGGGGGAAAGCAGGATCCTGGCCCAGGTGTCTTTTGACTATGAAAAAGGCCAGATTGCCATTGTCCCATTGAAATGGCTGGCATTATGTCCCCTCCTATGTCCCTATGGACACGAGTGAATGTAGAAGACAACACAGAGGCCCATGTGAGCCTGGGTTTTCCTCTTTTCTGTTCCAGAGAGGTCTGTTCAGCTCTCCTGGCGTCAAGACCCCCGGTGTGCTGGGGATGTCACCTGCCTCCTTGCACCTTCTATGGCAGGTGAGTCTGCTGCTGTCCTCCTCCTGTGAGAAGGTGACTGGGTGGTGAAGAGGATCCCAACCCCAAGCATGCTGAGTGTTCTTCCATCACGTTCACTCTATCCTCCTTTCTGCTCTGGAGATAAGCACCCCAAATGAGGAGTGGGTATGGGAGCTGCTCCACCATGTAGAGGAGCTGGTAAATAGCAGATTGTGTGCCCAGCCATGAGTGCAGATGAACTGGGTGGTGCTGGTGCAACTGACCATTCATATAGAAAAATCGGAGCCCATTCCTAGCCTATGAAAGGTTTTCAGCAGATAAGCAGCCCTAAACTTAGGGTTGGAGAGAGCACGTTCCCTCAATGAACTGTATAATGGGGACAGGGAGGGAAGGATTCAGAGACCAGGAAATCCTGCAGGAAGGACTAGCACTGCTCCAGTGAGGGCTTCAGATGACTCAGAAAAGACAGTGCTGTTTTGATGGCTAAAGACACAGAGCGCGAGAGAAGACTTGGAGGATAACTGTGGTGTTGAAAAGCACACATCCCCCCACACTGTCAGGGATGTATGACCTGATTTCTAAGAGGTGACAACTCTGTTGAAAAAGCCAGGAACCACCACCTGATGCACTTGCAGCTGGCTTGAAGGATCCCCAACACAGCAAAGTGTTGGGGGGCAGGTGAGAGTGTAGAGGCAGTAGAGAAACCGAGCTGGAGCAGACTGTCTTGCAGATGTGCCCCCCCACCTTTGGATTCCTCTCAGCCCCTGTACTACCTGTCACCAATTTCTTTCCAGCCTACACTTTCCAGCACCAGCTCTCCACCTCAGCATTTTGAACCTCAACAGCCCCTGCTAGACCCATCTCTCTTCGGCAACCCACTGACCTCATGGAACTCTAGGCTCAGGTACTGGTTTCAGGGTGCCAGGGATTCTAGTGACAGGACAAGCTTAGTTCTTTCTAGAGGCCGCAGGAGGTGATGGCTGAGAAAGGGTGAGGGTCACTCTAACAGATACCACAGAAAAATACTTACAGAAACCTAGTTCAGAAATGTGAAGTACAGTATAGTCTCTTCTCCCTCACAGATGAAGAAATGGAGCCGTAGGGTGATTGCAAATTTGAAAGCGGCTAGCATGACAAAACTGACAACCAGATCAAAGTTTTCCTAATGTTGCAAGATTTTCTACAGCCAAATTGCAGGAAAATACATCTTGAGGATAGGGAGTTAGAATTGGGCCATTTTCTGTCAACCGATTGGGGGGAGGGATAAACAACTAGGAGGCCCTTGGATGTCCACTGGAAATTATCTGGACGGGGCAAGGGAGCAGAGAGCTTCCATCCTTCCAGTTGAAGATTCTTTTTCAGTCATCTGACCCAGCTCCACCCTCAGCACCAAAGGATCTTGCAGCAGCAGCAGGAACAACAGCAGCAACAGAAGCAACAGAGTCAAACACCAAGGTAAAGCCACAATGATGAACAGGCTTCAGGGGAGCCTGTCTGCAGGCTGGGTATTCCCTAGAGACCATGCATCTTCCCCAGCCCCTGCACAGGTGGCACTGTCTGGAACTGTTGGCCACCACTGTATTCTCCCACTGTGGCAGGGGTGGTTAGGCCTAAAGGGATGTTTCTCCTGGTTTGAAGTCCCCCAGGCAAGAAGACTTGGTTTCAGCAGCTAGACCCCTATGCTAACCTCATGACCCGAAAAGAGAAGGATTGGGTGATAAAAGTGCAGATGGTTCAGCTGCAGAGTGAGAACCCCCATCTGAATGATTACTACTACCAGGTGAGCCCCCGGGTATTTGTGCCAGCTTCGAATTTTGGGGCCAAAGATGGTGAGACTTTTGGAAACTTCTCTGATCCCCTCTTCAACTCATGAAGCCCACGTCTATTCAAGTGGGAGAGACAGCCACTACAGGACAAGAATCATTTCTAGAGCTGATGTCTCAAGTTCCTTCCTTTCTCTTCTACACTTCAGCCAAATGGGATTATTTACAATTTCCTGAACACTTGGGCTTTGTCTCCATACTTTGCTATGAAATTTCCCTATTCACCTTAGAAATATGAACTTTCCCAAGTTTGTACACTTTTGTGAGTCTTAGAAATATCTTGTTGCAAACATTCACCCATTTTTTTCATCTAAAATACAGGGATCTTGCCAAGTGTGGTGATGTATGTCTATAATCCCAACACTTGGGAAGCTGAGGCAGGAAAATTATTATGAGTTCAAGGCCACCCTGAGCTATGAAGCAAGACCCTGCCTCAAAAAAAGCAAAAATCAATATAAATAAATAAACAAGGATCTTAGCGAGATTCAATTTGTTGAGTTAAACAAATGCTGGCAGACATTTTAACTCATTGCCTCCTGCTTCCTCCCTTTTATTTATGGGGTCCTTGTGTACTTTTTCCACAGGCCACTAAACATCCATGAGCTTCCTACCAATGTTCCCCACCTTTACCTCCTTCTCATTTATGTTATTTTTTTCTTTTCTTTCCACTAATTAAAAAACCCTCCTCTTTCTGGCAGGATCACTGAAAGTAAAAGTTTTGTACTCTTGCTCTTTTGGCATTGCTCCTAAATGGAAAAGCCTATTCAATTCTTTTTTTTTTTTTTTTTGACTCATAGTGGGTTTTAGTTATTTTAATTTATAATTTGCTAACTTGTTTTAAGAAGTGACAGCCACTGAGCAAACCCACAAATTTATAAAACTGGTTCAGAAGCCAACTGACAAACACATCTGTAGTGCTAGTTCTGAACGCTGAGTTGTGTATGGGTCTCAGATTGTCAGATAAACTCTGGTTTAGGAAAGTGTTGGCAGGGTCACAAGGTTAGAATGGGGAGAAGGACAGATGCTATGTAATGTGTGTGCTTGAAACAAAGAATGTTAGAAGCTTGCAGATGCTGGCGCAGATGACTTCATGGCTCTACACTTTGTTTTCTGCCCCGTCATTGGACCTCATACTGTTACCTAGTTGTCAAGTACTTGGTATGAGAATCCCGAAAAGGTGACACAGAGCTTAACTCTTTAGAATAGCTGCTAGGAAGGCTGAGGTGCCAGGGTCATTTCCAGAATGATTGCTATGAGAGAGGATGTGTTAAGAGGTTTTACTAAGAATCTTAATTCTAAATTCAGAAGATGAACATAGATTTTTTTTCCTGTTCCTTGGATTCTCAGAAATATTATCAGAAACTAGAAAAGAAGGCAGATGAAGAATTACTTGGACAAAAGAACAGAGTTCAGTCTCCTATGTTGGTGACACCTTATATTCAGAAGGCAGAGGCTTATGAATCAGGTAGGATTGGGCTGATCTATTGATCAGGGGTGGACATCTGGGTGGATGGCAGGTGGAAAGGGAAGAGTAATATGTCCCTCCTAATTCCTCTCATACAGTGGTTCGGATTGAGGGTTCCCTGGGCCAAGTAGCTGTATCAACATGTTTTAGTCCTCGCCGAGCTATTGATGCTGTATCTCATGGAACTCAAGAGCAGGTAGGAACATTACTTTCCCAGAACCTTTCTTTTTCTCCTGTCTCAAGAAAGGTCTAGAACACCTTCATATTTGGGTTCAGATTGCAACCTAAGAGTGAAGAAGCAGCAAGACCAGACTTTATGTCTGGTCTTTCCAGCTCAACGTTTAGCTAATGTGAAGCCTGGGCTGCTGCAGTGGTGTGGTTTAGTGGCCAGAGGCTTGCTTTTTTTTTTTTTTTTTTGGATACAGGGTCTTGCTATGTAGCTCAGGCTGGCCTTGAATCCTGACTCAGCCTCCCAAGTGCTGGGATTATAGGTGTGTGCCACCATGCCCTGCTCCATAGACTCTCTTCTTCTAGGATCCAGCAGCTGCATGCAGTCAGAAGTTTTGGGTATTATGCAGGATTGAGAAGGTGAGATACCAGTTTCTTGGGAGAAGAGTTCCTGAGTTACCTCTGAGAATGGGAGCATGCTCAAAACTGCCTCTTTCTTCTTCCTCCACTCTCAAATTCCCAGATGTTTCTGCAGTTATTAGAGATAGAGGAGGGCCAGAAGGATGGGCTTTCACAGTCCTGCTACTCTGAGCAGCAGACCAACCAGGTTGAGAAGCTTTTCCAAGCCTTAAAGACCCAGGAACAGAACAAGCTGGAGTGAGTAGAGGGGAGGACCAGGAAGGGAAGCAGCAGCCGAAAGACTGGTCTTGCTACTCTCCCTCTTTCCTAACATGTAGCCTTCTGTCTCTCTGTCTGTCTCTCTGTCCTCCCTCCCTTTCTCTGAACTGGGAATCAAACCCAGGGGTGCTCTACCACTAAGCTACATCCCAACCCTTTGTGTTGTTTTGAGACAGGGTCTCACTGGGTTGCCCATGCTGTGCTCAAACTTACGATCCTCCTGCCTCAGTCTCCCAGAGTGCTGGGATTATAGGAATGTACCACCATGCCTTGCTTATGGCCCTCTGTTGTGTTCCAAGCTCCAAAAATGCTCTCTTCTCTCCCCCTGCAGGGAGGCAGCAGATAGCTTCTTGCAGGTACTCTCTGTGAAGAAGGGGAAAACCTTGGTGGCCCGGCTGTTGCCCTTTCTGCTGCCTGATCAGGCTGTTAGCCTTCTTCTGGTCATTACCAACCATCTGCCCCTCTTGGTCCGGAGGGATGTGACTGACCAGGTACCATGAATCCAGTGTAGAAAAGGATGGTCTTCTGAATGGGTTAAGGGTCTTGCCTCCCCTCCATTCTTTATCCGCTAGAATTGCCAGCAAAGTGTCTGCCTGACAGTGAGAGGGGGGCCAGCCCCACCAGTCTTAAATGAGGAAGTTAATTACAGAACAAACTACTACACAAAGAGTAGATCATCAAGTATGATGAGCAAAAGAAAATAGGTGTATAGTTGCACAGATCTGTGCTGTGAAGGTTTGAGAGAAAACGAGCACATTGGCCCCCCTGCCCTCCCCTACTGTCACCCCCCCGTCACCCTCCCCCACCGCCATCCCCCACCCCCACCACCCCAAGTGCTGAGCCCTCAGGGAAGGCGTCATAGAACAGGTGGGTATTAAACGACTCTGAGTTAGAGACGATCGCCTAATCGGCAATAAGGTCCAGGAAGTAACCTGACTAGGAAAAAGCTGTGGGGAGCAGCTGAGCTGGAGGTTGACCACACATTTGGGGCTAGAGCAAGCCAGCCCTGAGAACACAGAGCTCCAGAGCCAAGCCATGTAAATGAGTTGTTGGGACTAGAGCAAGGCCAGTCCAGTAGGCGTCTGGCCTTGGTGTTCCTCCCTGTTAACTACAGCACAGATAGCTTTGAGAATGTTTTGCTTTCGGGGTTCTCAGTGAAACATGGAGACCTTGTACTTTTGACCCTGTTGTGCGCTTCTCCCCTTTATACCATGTATAAATAGGCAGACCATGCTGGTTTGTCACTGCCTCTTGATCAGAGAGGACAGGTTCCACCTGGTCCCTGCTTTCCTTTTAGTATGTGTCTACAGTTTTTTCTTAATCTCCCATTGCCGCCTCTCAGGACCCCGCTGACTGTGTAGGTTGTGGCAAAAAGCCAAAAGCAGCTCCCAGAAATGGAAGGGGCTATAGGAAAGGGAGGATGAGGTGAAGTTACAGTGCACTTTGGGAGAAGAGCTTTTTGACCTTTTTGCAGGCCCTACACATGTTATTCAAGCCTCTGGGCAAATGTATCAGTCATTTGACCTTCCACGAACTCCTCCAAGGACTTCAGGGGTTAATGTTGCTACCACCTGGCTCCTCAGAGCGCCCAGTCAGTGTGGTACTTCAGAATCAGGTAACACATCTGGGAGGTTTTTCTCTTTCCATAGATGGTTTCTGAGTCACTAGTAGGGAATAGTTCTCATCTCTCCACAAATCTCATCTTCTGTAATGCTTTCAAACTTCTGGTGAGCGGAGGATCACCTGGAGAGCTTACTAGCCACCAGTTCCTTGGTCCTACACCCAAAGAGTCCATCAGGACCCTTCTCCCCAACTTGCAGTACTGGGGGTTGAAACGTGGACCTTTCCACTGAGCCATGCCTCTAGCTCTGGTTTTTTATATTGAAACAAGGTCTCACTAAGTTGCCCAGGGTGGGCTCAAAGTTATGATCCTCTTGCCTCAGTCCCCAAGAGTCCTGGGATTAACAGGGCTGGGCCACCATGCCCAGCTGTATTTGCTTTTGTAACAAGTTCTCTGATGTTGCTGCTGGTGTAAACCTCTACAGCAGAGGTCTCCAATTTTTTATTTGTGGGCCTTTTAGCAAGAAATTCTGAACCATCCCACACATGTGTTTATAAATAATATATAACACTCTAATAATAGGTATATAACAAATACAAGAAAGTTTAAAATGATGCGGCTCTAGATGTGAAAGTTCCAACATTCTGGTGTATTATCTTGTGACGCCACACTGAAAATCTCTGCCTATAGTGCTTCTTAAAGTGGGGTTCACAGACTACCTGTATCCAATTTCTGGATCCATACTTGATCTATACACTGATTCCCAGGTGGGAGCCCAGGAGGGTGCATTTAATCAGCTCTCAACAACAGGTCTGTGGAAACTTCAGAGCAGTGATTCCTTTGGGAAAGTCAGAGTTCTTCGGATAGCCAATGTAAAATCTGACAGCTCCTGTGGGTATTGGTCTCTATCTGTAAATTAATCTGTCCTTTAGGAAGATATCAGAGCTAGAAAAATCCTAAATGCCTATGGTGAACTCATTTTGTCCTGAACTGTGTGTATTATTTGCAGTTTGGAATATCTTTGCTCTATGCCCTGCTGAGTCATGGGGAGCAGCTGGTATCCCTGGATTCTTCCCTAAAGGAACCCAACAGGGACCACACAGCTTGGTAAGATCATAAAGGCCCTGTCAATAGTTTTTATAAGTATTCCTGGGACGTGAGTCAGGTGAGAGATTTCCTGAGTGGCATTTCCATTATTAGGGAGAAGATCAGGCCCAGGAATAGCAGGGTTGTGGCTGGTTTTTGTTTTGTTTTGTTTTGTTTTTTTAATAGTACTTCAGAGTGCTGGTTTTCCATGGGAGGCAGTGTAACCATAATTAAAAGGGTAAGTTTGAGAGTCACAGACCCAGGTTTGAGTTCTAGCTCTGTCACTTGCCAACAACACAATTTGGGGCAAGTTATTTTACTTCTTAGTCTGTTTATCTAGAGATGATTGTACTGAACCCTGAGAGTTAAGATTAAGTAGAAAGAAAGATATGTAAAGTTTAAGCATTGTCTGGCATTTACCAAATGTGTAATTTTTATCTTTTATTATCTGCGGTTTGGTGGTTGTGATAATAATGGTAGAAAGATAATATTGAACATTAGCCCAAGTCTGTTTCCTTCATAAATACAAAGGCTCTGACTGTGTTTCTTCTTCTCTGCTCTCCAGGACAGACATGGTAGTTCTGATTGGCTGGGAGATAGCTCGAATGCCTACAGCCTCTCTGGCAGAACCCTTAGATTTCCCCAGCAACCTGCTTCCCCTGTTCTGTCACCACTTGGACAAACAATTGGTTCAACAGCTAGAGGCCAGGATGGAGTAACTGATGGCATCATGAAGGTCACAGCCCATTGTTCAAGCCCAATCTAGAATCTCTCATTCATTGCTCTACTTTAACAGGTTCCTGCTGGCTTGAACCACCCGTGGTACAGGCATGATTGTCTTATTGGGCAGCTTGTACGCTGGAGGAGGAACTGGGACAGTCATGCATGTACCACAGATGGTTCAAGCTGCCCAGCAGCGAAATCTATGAGTTACAGCCCTATCTCAAACATGTTAAATTAAGAATATGTAGGATAATGTCCTTTCAAAGTAGTTCAAGACACTCTGGCATTTACTGAGTAATCTGACTCAAGTATGAACCCTACAACCTGTTTCTTCAGCCAAACCTTTTCATTTTAAACCTTGTTTGGGGTCATGTATAGTCATCCTGAGGGGAAGGGTTGATCAGAAAAAAATGAATTATTCACTCAAAAATTTATAAGGACTGGGAATTTAGCTCAGAGGCACAATGCCTGCCTGGCAAGCACAAGGTTGTGAGTTCAATTCCCAGTACCAGACAAAAAAAAATTTATAGCCAGCATGGTGGCCTACAACTGTAATTTCAGCACTTGGGAGGCTGAGGCAGGAAGATCACTAGGAGGCCAACCTGGGCTACATAGTTCAAGGTCAGCCTGAACTACATAGTGAAATCCTGTCTCAAGAAGGCAAAAAATAAAAAGAATTTATTCAGTCAAGCCTTTTAATTTTAGGTCTTGTTTGGCCATTTACAGCCATAAGGAGGGAAAGAGCTGATTTGATTCACTCATTCAAAAACTGTCTAAGGAACAACTATTCCAGAATAGAAGCATGAACAACATAGAGGTCAACTGTCCTCAAGTTTTGCCATCTAGAAAAAGTCAGGTGTTAACTACATAACAAATACTTACAAAATTGAGTTGTTGCAGTTAATGCCTATTCTCTTCGTAGGGTTGTCTGATCCAGTGGTCAATTTGCTCTGGGATACCTCTACCGGAATGTAGGAAGTTTAATCCTCGGGCATGAAGTTGTATGAGCTCTCTACTGCAATCCAGACAATCTGAAGATAGTTCTCATGCCTCGGGACATTGGAAGACTGCCCCAAATATTTCCTTTTGCTTTGTTAAAATCTAAATGTTCCTAAAAATGAGGCATGGATTAATAAGACATAATTAAAGAGGTAATCAAATGACGTGTTTAAATTCCTGTCTTTTGTTTTTGGTACCAGGAATCGAACTCAGGACCTTGAGCTTACCAGGCTGGTGCTTATGTCGTTGAGCTACAACCCCAGGGCTAAATTTCTAAGTTTTGAAGCTATAATGAATACCATCTTTCTTATGAGTGAATATGTTAAGAAATCCTTGTAAGGGATAAGCTCTTCCTATCCTCAACAAAAGTTTAACCTGGGACTGTGTTTCAGTGTTGCCAATTTTTATACAAATAGCCCTGAGGACTGTATAAATCTCTCTCCCCAGGATAGGAAATGTTTGGTTTCATTTTTGACAGACAAGGTTATGCATCAACAAATCGCAATGAAAGTCTTTTATGAAGCAGGCAGCTTTTTAGACAAGAAGCAACGGTAAAGAGCAACACAAAACCTCTGATCTTTTGCAGTTTATCTTCCGGCTGGGCAAAAACTGACAAACTCAAGTAGTGATAACTATTATGGGGAAAACAAAAGTGGGTGATCACAGTGACTGGAATGGAGGGGACTTTAGATCGACAGGTTTGAGGCCTATTACTAGGCATTAAATTAAGATGAAACGTTCTAAATGGAGGGAAGAATGGGTTAAGAAGGCACTTTACCGAGAAAAGCAAAAATAAGGGCGCTCTACCATCTCTACCCCTTATCAATTCCATCTCTCTGTTTTGTTACAATGGTTATTATTTGACCTCAACATTCAGGTCAAAAAAATTTTTTTTTTTTTTTTGGTACCAGGGATCAAGCTCTCAACCTCGGGCTTGCCAGGCAGGAGCTAGTGTCGCTAAGCTGTATTCTCAGCTCTCGGGTCAAAACCTTTATGATGGATCAATACTACAAGGCCTGGTGCTTCCTCGGTAGAGGAAGTGGCACCACCCCATGGCCTGTGAACAACACAGTAAGAAGATAAGAAGCAGGAGCCAGGTTCCACAAAAACATAGTTAGGCTAGGAAGGCAACTGGCAAACACACAGAATAAGAGCAACAGCTAAGCCCGTCCTTCACGTTCTCCTAGGTGGCCAGGCAAAGTGAGGGGCAGCTGTGACTTTGATGAAGTTTGGTACCGGCCGCCCCATGTAGGGAAGCAATAGAGCAGACGCGCTCCCGCGCTTCCTGCGGGAGTCACGAGGCAGCGCCCAAGGCGCTCACAGCATCGCGCATGCGCGGGACGCCGCGGGTCCGGGAGGGCCGGGCAAGGCTGATATGGCTGCGGCCGGGTACATCCCCGGCCGGAGCTGCCCCGCAGAGGCCACGGAGTGTGCCCTACCTATGTTGTTGGTGCCAGTGCCCGCTGAGACGACGCAGCTGCTGGGCCCCCGGGCGCAGCTGCACAGAGACCAGGAGGCCCTCGGGAGTCTGACGGCTGCAGGCCGCCTTCAAGTGCTTTCCTTGGTGCCGGGCGGCCGGGGCGGGGGCTGCTGCTGTCTCGAGGGCCCCTTCCAGCAGTAAGTGCGGCGGGGGAGCTGGGCGGCGGGGATGGGGTCCGCAATCTCAGCCCGCAGGCCGCACCCCGACATCTCACCCCGCTGCGCCCCTGCTGGTGTGGAGTAGGGGAGAAGGGGACGGCCGCGGGAAACACTCGGAGGGAGCCTGGGGCCGGGCCACGCCTCCACACTCGGCTCCTGCCTTCTGTGGGTCCCGCCCTTTTGGCCCTCGCGAACCCCGCGTGACCCCTTCATTCTTTCAACACAGGGTAATTGTCGCTCTCCGAGGACTCTCCCCACTTTCTTCAGTTAAAGGTGCCGACTAGGGATCATCTCTTAATTTAAGTCGTTTTGATTTTCTTCATTCTTGATCTCTGGTTGCTAGGAGCTGTAATCTCTGTAAGAAGTTATTCAGCAGTATCAAGTATCAACCTCAGTAGAGCGGGACGGAGAGAAAAGCAGTATCCTCTCTGTATGAGAAATTCTGTAGGTGTTTGAGAACTTAGCAGAGAAGATAAGCCATAAACGTTATAATGTGGGTATTCATATACCAGTTCATAAAATTAGAGGTGAGGAGGACCGACAAGGTTGCCTTTTGACTTTTTAATTCAAATTGAGCTGAACTCTAATTCAATTAAAATACCTTATAAGACCGGGGATATAGCTCAGCAATCTAAGCATCTGCCTGATAAGCCCAGGGTCCTGAGTTTGATTCCTGGTGCCCAAAATAAAATGCGATAAAATAAAATACCTTATAGTGTTAAAACACGTTTACTTCCTACTTTTCTCAAAGTATAAATCTTTTATATTATTGCAGTTTTTCATATTATGTATTTTGTTCTTTTCATCCATAATTACCTGTCTTTCCAGGTAGCATGGTAATTCATGTGTTTATGATTTTAATGGTGTTACAGTAGTGTCTGCTTTTTAGATATTATCTTTATTTAAACTTTTCTATAGTTGACATTAGGTTTTCCAATTATTTCAGTGTAAACAGTCAGAAATTGGGTATTTATGACAAACCAGTCCAGATACAAAAACAAAAATGTGAAATGTTGACAGTCTTTTTCTCTGATAAGGACTTAATAGCACCAAACCCCTCTCCTTTTTTATATAAAGTTTACTAATTCTGTAGAAAGGAACAAAGGTTGTTTGTTTGTTGGCTGTACTGGGAATCAATAACTCAGCACTAAACTACATCCTTAGCCCATTTTTAAATTTTTAATTTTGAGACAGGATCTCACTAAATTGTCCAGGTCAGACTCGAACTTGCAATCCTCCTGTCTCTACTTTCCTCAGTACTGAGATTACAAGCATGCCAACTGAAAAAGAAAGTTTTTAAATGATAAAAGATGGAAAAAAAAAAAAGTAAAAAATGAACACCAGGCATGGTGGCACATGCCAGTAGTCTCAGGATTTGAAAGGCTGAGACAGGAGGATCACCAGCCTGAACTACAAAAGGGTGGGGTGGGTGATGAAACTTATTTTTTGGTTTTGGTTTTTGATACAGGGTCTCACTATACTGTTCAAGTTGGCCTTGAACTCACTCTGTAACAAAGACTGTCCTTGAACTCTTTGATCTTCCTTCCTCAAACCTTCCAAGTGCTGGGATTACAGGTGTGTGCTGCTACACCCAGCTGTAAAATGAAACTTTATTATCATGGTAGTCTTATTTCTTTGTTTTCCATTGTTTTCAGATTTGGGTCCTTTATTTTATTGTTTGAGCAGGGTCTTGCTATATTGACTAGTCTGGCAAACTCCTGGGTTCAAGCAATTCTGCCTTAGTCTCCTGAATATCTAGGACCATAGGCACATGCCCCTGTACCTGGGTTGAGCCCTTTTATTTTTATTTTTTAAATGTAATTTAATATATAATTTGAGGGCCGGGCATGATGGCACACACCTTTAATCCCAGCACTTGGGAGGCTGAGGTAGGAGGAGCGTTGTGAGTTCGAGGCCGGCTTGGGCTACAACACAAGTGCAAGGCTGGCCTGAGCTACATAGTGCAACCCTGCCTCAAAAACCGGGGGCTGGGAGTTTGGCTCAGTGGTGTAAGTGCCTGTCTGGCAGGTGGGAGGTTATGAGTTTGATCCCCGGTGCTGCAAAAAATAAAAAAAAAAAATTGAAGATATGGCATTATTAGACTCTTTCCATCTTTGTTAGCCAGAATTGTTTTTATACTTCAGTACCTTAATTTTATAACTCTAACCAGCTATGGTGGCTCATGCCTGTAATTACAGCACTCAGGAGGCTGAGGCAGGAGGATTGCTGTGAGTTTGAGGCTTCCCTGGGCTACTTTAATGAGTTCAAGGCCAGCCTGCCCTATATAGTAAGACCCTGTTTCAAAAAACAACAACAAAAAAGAATTCTATAACTGTTTTGTCTGGTATCATGGTCATTAGCCACATGTGGCTATTAAAATTAAATGAAGTTTAAAATTCAGTTCCTTAGTTGTACTATCCACGTTTCAAGTATTCCATAACACATGTAACTATTAGCTACTGTCTTCAGCAGCACTAATATAGAACATTTTTGTTACCACAAAAAGTTCCCTTGGACAGACTTGTTCTATAATGTACTATCTTGGAACTTTCAGAGGCTTTTTGTTTTTTAGTTTTTTGTTGTTTTGTTTCTTGCTTTTTGAGACTGGGTCTCCCTGTGTAGTTTAGATTGGCCTCACTGTGCTGGGATTACAGGTGTGCACCATCATGGCCAGCTGAGCTTTCAGAGTTGATGGATATAAAGAATCACTTTTAGGCCGCGTGATGGCATGGAGGCTGAGGTAGGAGGATCACTGGGAGTTTGAGGCTAGCTTCGGCTACAAAGTAAGTTCTAGTCCAGCCTGAACTACATAGTGAAACACTTTCAAAAAGACCAAAAAAAAAAAAGAATCATTTTTGTTTTTAAAGTCTGTGAAAATATATAACGTAGCAAAAGGCTATTTTATTGTAACACCTCATAAATAATGTATTACACATTTAATTATTGGTACTTATCTTTGATAATTCCAGCTTCTTTGAACGTCAGTCAAGATTTAAAGTGAAGAAATAAGAGAAGACTTTATTTTTTGCTGTGTGCCACTTTTTATCACCCACTTCTGTATTCTTATGTTAATGTAAAGGGGAAGAAATGAGGAAGGGAATGGGAGAAAAGGTGGGAGGTTTCGGGGAAGTTTATTTCTGTTAAATTGGAATGCAGCGTGGCACACACCTTTAATACCAGCACTTGGGAGGCTGAGGCAGGAGGATCATGCCTTTAATCCCAGCATTTGGAAGGCTGAGGCAGGAGGATCATTGTGAATGGGAGACCAGCCTGGTCTACAAAGTGAGTTTAAGGCCAGCCTGAGCTGCATAATAAGCACCTGCCTGGCAGGTGCAAGGTTGTGAGTTCAATCCCTGGTACCAAAAAAAAAAAAGTTGGAATGTAGAATTGATACTTTGTGAACTAAACTTTACTCATTCTGTACTTCCATGCTTACTATTGTTACCTGTGATTGTAGATATTCATATAGAATATAATAAACCTGAGCTTTTCCTTTAGGTTTGTGTGGGAGGATTCTGATAGCAGCACACCAACACATAAGCCCAAAATGCTTGCTCTTAATGAAAATTATGAGCTGCTTATCTATGAATTTGATTTGAAAGATGGAAAATGTGATGCAGCTATACTGTACAGCTGTAGTGGGAAGACTCTGCAAAAGCTCATTGAAGATCAAGATATCAGTAAGTACCTACAGATGGTCTTTCAGTGTGTTTGAATTTGTGACTTATATTTATGTACTTTTATGTAATTCATGAGAAATTCTCATTGAGATGAAATCAGTGAGGGAATCTGCATTGTTCAGATAGTAGCAACTAACCATGTGGACCTATTGAGTACTTCAGTTGTGGTCAGAATGAATGAAGATGTGCTTTATATGTCATATACCTACTGGGTTTTAAAAACTTAGTACCAGAAAAGTGAATTATTTCAATAATTTTTTTTATATTAGCTGTTGAAATGATATTTTGGATATGGGTTAAATAATACATACCTTTTTTTTTTTTTTTTTTTTTGGTACTGGGAATTGAACCCACAGCCTCGAACCTGACAGGCAGGTGCTTGTGCCACTGAGCTAAATCCCCGGCCCTAATAATGCATACTATTAAAGTTGATTACATATTTCTCTTGGACAGTGCTGATCTGTACTGCTGCAGAGCTGTTCACTATGTCCTGTCTTGATGGCTTCAGAGAGCAGAAATCAAAGTACCCAGGCCTCTATTTTTAAGGCAGTAACATACAGTCTACCCTTGATCATAAGTTTCCTTCATTTTCCTTTAAAAAGAAAAAGTCTCTGATTGTTACTGTGGGGGTCCTTTGTGTGAATTGACTTTTTTGAGACAAGGTCTCACTGTGTAGTTCATGCCTACACTGGCCTTGAACTGACAAGCTTTCTGCCTCAGTCTCCCAAGTACTGGGATTCCGATTCCAAGCCTGTGCCCCCAGACCCAGTCCTAAATTGACATTTTTTTTTTTTTTTTTTTGAGACAGGATCTCACTATGTAGTATAGGCTGGCCTTAAACTCACTATGTAGCTCAGGCTAGACTGGAACTGGTAGTGACTCTCCTGCCTCAGTCTTCCAAGTGCTGGGATTACAAGCATGTGCCACCACGCCCAGTTAAGTTGACCTTTTGGAGTATTCTTTTTTGTGTGTTGTCAGATTGAATTTAAACAGAAGAAACCAGGGACATTGTAAGCTATTTTATTCTTCTTTTTACCTATCACCCAGTGACCACTCGCTTAGGTGGGTATGAACAGTAACTGCCAAGCATTATTTGGGCTAAGTGCAGTTTCTCTTTTGTTTTCCTGTATTATGCTTACAAGATCAAATTTACCAATTAAAAAACTGTGAGCAATGGGTTTGAAGTATCCTTTTGTTTTGTAGGTATTTCTTTGCTGTCTTTGAGAATTCTGTCATTTCACAATAGCACATCATTATTATTCATCAACAAATGTGTCATCCTGCGTGTTGTATTTCCTGAGAAAGATGCTGAGATTAGAGTTCCCAGCTGTTTCACATTACCCTTACCTGCAGAAACAGTGGACACCATCATTGACTCACAGCTCTGCAGAGGAATTCTTTTTGTTTTGAGTAGTTTAAACTGGATCCGTATCCTTGGCAAAAAAGATGCTGACTGATGTGTAATGAGAAGAATATCAAGAAAGTTTTAAGGACTGAGGTATAAGGAGAGTGGTTAGTTTTCTAGTACAACTTCTCAGGGTAAAAGATTCTCATACATGTATAACCTTATGATTTGTATTCTATTCAAATCTCTTCCAGTGTTTAGCAATACACATAAATATATATAAAAAACATAGTCGTAGTCATCTTACACTTTCATTCTTTAATGTTGCATGTGTATGTTTATTCAAAATATACATCTTGAAGCTGGTCATGATGGCACACACTTGTAATCCCAGCACTTGGAAGGATGAGGCAGGAGGATTGCTGCAAGTTCCAGGCCAACTTGGACTACATAGTGAATTCAAGGCCAGTGTGAACTTCATAGCAAGGCTCTGTCTTAAAGAAACAAAACAAAACAAAAATATATGTACTTCTTAAAGCGCTTATCATGGGAACATTCCAGGGTAGATTTAGGTGACAGTTTATTATGTAGTGCACATCATTTTATGTATGATGTACCCCTTATGTCCAGCAAAGATTCCATCATCTTGGTTGGTTGGTTGGTTTTTTTAAGACAGGGTCTCACTATAGAGTTCAGGCTTGTACTCACTGTGTATCCCAGGCAATCTTCCTGCCCCTACCTGCCAAGGACTGGGATTACAGATAATGCACCACCACTACGCCCAGCTCTCCATCATCTTGATGAATGAATGTGCTTCACTGTTGTTAATTTGGTTTCAGAAAATACTAAAAGATCTTTATCTAGATCTGCAGGCCATCAGCAAAATCATCTTGAAAATTTGAAAAATGCCTGTATGTATGATTTTTGGACTTTTATTTCTGAATTAAAAGGATCATTTTTCTATTTTACACATACTTTTTCTCTTTTTTTTGTCTTTTTGAGATAGGGTCTCACTATGAAGTTCAGGCTGACCTTGAGCTCACTTTGTAGCCCAGGCTGGTCTTGAACTTGCAGCGATTCTCCTGCCTCAACCTCCTCAGTGCTGGGATACAGGTATGTGTGCCACCATGTCCAGCACACATACCATTTTTGAAAAACTGTTTTAAAGCACTAGATCAACTTAATTTTTTTGCCAGGTAATCACTGTGAATATGTGACTATTGAGCATTTGAAATTGGACAGCATGACTTGGGACCTGAATTCTTAATTTTATTAATAGTTTACTAAATTGCTTTAGATTTGAAAGCTAATACTTGATGCAGTTATTGGTCAAGTTTTAAGTATGTTTTCATTGCTACAATCTTACAGGTGTAATGAAATTCTCAAGTTGTAACAATGAAAGCTGTAGTTCTGTCTCATCATGTGTTTTAAATGTCTCGGTGTATTTATAAAACATTTTCTTTAACTGTAACTCAAAGATATTTTTGACACTGTGGATGGCACACATGTAGCTTATGTGGATTTGGCACTTCACCAAGAAGATATATACGATGAACAGCAACAGGAGCCAGCAACGATTTCTTCCTTTTCCTCACTGAAAGTGTCTCAAGACCTAGATGTTATAGTGATTGTGGGCTCCCCCAATTCAGCAATTGCTGTTAACTTAAATTTATATTTCAGGTATGTAAATTACTGCAGCTTTTTTTTTTTTTTTTTTTTTGCTTTTTCCTTCTTTCCTCCTCTCTCCCTTGTTCTTCTCCCCATTTGAACATTTTCTTCCTGTTTCACAATACCTGTTACACATTTTTGTCCTTATTTACACTTTCAGTTTCTCACGGCAGAGAAACAATGTGGTATTTACACATGTCCAATTTATTTCACCTAAGAGTATGGACTCAAAGTGCATCCATTTTCCTAGATATGTCTGAAGCTTATCCTTCTTTATGGCAGAGTTTTCTGAGTTCTTTATATACAACTAAGTTATGGTCGTGCATCTTGATCATTAAATTAATTGCTCTCTAAATGAGTTGTACATTGTGTGTACTTTACAATATTTAGAACAAAGAAATGGTAAAACTCCAACTTGATGACTGCTTTTATTTGTATAGCTTAAATGCAGTACTGTAATGTATAACAGAACATAAAATTACAGTACTGTACAGTGCAATCAGCAAAAATTACAATACAGTTTGAACAAGGTGTAGTTACAGAACAAAAATTAAAGCTCTATAAACAAGATGTACAGAACTGCACAAGAAAAAAGGGTTGCAGGTCTGAACAGCATGCCTCCATCATAAGTCCAAACAGCGTGTTTCCATCATAAGTCCAAACAGCTGTTAAACAGAGGTAGGTCTTTAAAGGAAGAATATCTGTATCTACTTTCTTTAGAGGTTTTTTTGTTTTGTTTTGTTTGGGTTTTTTTTTTTTTTTTTTTTTTTTTTATCATGAATGGGTAGACTGGGTGTGGTGGCATGTGCCTAGAATCCCAGCACTTGGAAAGGTGAGGCAGGAGGATCACTGAAAGTTCGAGTCTAGCCAGGCTACATAGTGAGTTCAAGACCAGCCTGAATTACATAGCGAGACCTTGTCTCAAAACAAACAAAAATATCCCCCAAAAAACCACAACATAAACATTATGAATGAATATTAGGTTTTTTTACTTTTTCAGTATTTATTGAGATGATATGTGGTTTTTGTCCTAGCTTCTGTTTATGTGATGTGTTACATTTATTGATTTGGATATGTTGAACCAACCTTGCATCTGTGGGATGAAGTCCGTATGGTCATGGTGTTGTAATCTTTTTGATGGTTTGTTGCATTGTGTTTTCCACTATCTTGGTGAGGACTTCACATCTATGTTCATTAGAGATGTTACCCTGTGATTCTGTCTTTAGTTAGAACCTTGTCTGGTTTTGGAATCAGCATGATGCTATCTTCCAGGAATGACTTCAGGAGTACTCCTTCCCTTTTGATTTCATGAAAGAATTTGAGGATTATTGAAGCTATATCTTCCCTAAGGTTCTTGTAGAATTCAGCAGTAAATCCATCATATCCTGGGCTTTTCTTAGTTGCTTGTTTTTTTTTTTTAATTACTTTTTCAATTTAATTACCTGCTTTTAGATTATTCAGGATTTTTAAGTCTTCTTGGCTCACTTTTGTTAATTCATACATGTCTAAGAATCTCCATTTCTATGACCTCTCCAGTTTATTGGAATATGGGTTTGTGAAGTATAGTAGTTGCTAATAAATTTCACCAGTGTGAAATCACATTTATTTCCAGTATTCCTGATTTGTGTTTCTTCTTTTTTTCAGTCAGCTGAGAGTTTTCTTCATTTTGTTTATTCTTTCAAAGAACCAGCTCTTTGATTCATTGATTCTTTGTTTTTTTTTTTTGTCATTATTTCACTGTTGTCTGCTCTGATCTTTATAATTTCCTTTTTTGTACTAGTTCTGGCTTTGGATTGTTCTTGTTTTTCTAGGACCTTGAAGTGTATCATTAGGTTATTTATTTGGGCTCCCTCTGTTTTTCTGATATGGGCATTCACAGTTTCCCTCGTAGGATTGCTTTCATTGTGTCCCATAAATTCTGGTATGTTGTATTGGTATTGTCATTTAATTCTAGGAACTTTTCATATTTCATCTTAATTTCTTCTGTGACTCACTGATAATTCAAGAGTGTTTTAATTTCCATGCATTTGCATAATTTCTGTGGTTTCTCTTGCTATCAATTTCTAATTTCGTTGCATTATTATCTGCTAATATGCACAGAAAATTTTGATTCTTTTGCATTTATTTAAGTATGCTTTATTGGCTACTACATGGTCTATTTTGGAGAAAGTTCATATGCTGTTGAATGTGTAGTCTGTTGTTTGGTGGAACACTATCTGTTAAGTCCATTTGTTCAAAGGTTTGATTCAACTGATATTTCTTTGTTAATTTTTCCTTTAGTTGATCTGTCTGTTTATGATAGTTGGGAATTGAGGTCCCTCACTATAATTATGTTGATGTTTATCTGATTTTTTTATGTCTAGTAGCGTTTGTTTTATGAAGTTAGGTGCACCGTTGTTTGGTGCATATATATTTATAATTGTTATTTTTTTCTGTTGAATAGTTCCTTAACTGCTATGTAGTGTCCTTTTTGTCTCTTCTGATCAGTTTTGGCTTGAGATCCAGTTTGTCTGAAAGTAGGATAATTACTCCTGCTTGTTTTGGGTTTCCATTGCATATAATATTGTTTTCCATCCTTTGATTTTTAGTCTACGAATTTCTTTTCTGTTAAATGTGTATCGCATACCATTAGCTTTTGTTTCTTGGTCCATACTGCTACTCTGTGGCTTTCGATGGGTGAATTGAGACCATTTACATTGATGGTTATAACTGATGGGTATTGCCTTGCTCCTATCATTGTATTATTTTCCTGGTGCTGATTGTCTTTCTTTCCCTTCTACTTAATTGCTCACCCTATTGGCTATTTTGGTATTGTTAGGTTTATTATCTCTTTCTAGGACCAAATCAAAGAAAGATAATAAGTGCTTGCTTAAGCAGCACATATACTAAAATTGGAACTATGCAGAGAAAATTAGCATGGCCTCTGTGCAAGAATGACGTGCAAATTCATGAAGTGTTCCGTATTTTTAAAAAATAGATAATAAAAAACAAGGAAAAGAGAAACCAAAAAAATAAGAGGAGACTAAAATGAGTCAAAAGGTGAAAGCATCCTTTGTATTTCCAATTGAGTGGTTTCCTTTTAGGATCTGCAGTCTTTTTTTGGAGGGGGGAGTTGGGGTTTTTTGTTGTTGCTTTTTGTTTTTGTTTTTTGAGAGGGAGTCTTCCAGTTCAAAAGTGGGCATCTAAAATGAATAGACACTTCTCAGAAGAAGTACAAATGCCATATATATACATGAAAAAATATTCATCATTGATCGTTCAAGAGATAAAAATTAAAACAATGCTGAGATTCTGTCTCTCTCCAGAAATAATGGCTGTTATCAACAGATCAACCAATAACAAATGCCGGCAGGGCTGTAGAGAAAAAGAAACCCTTCTCCATTGTTGGTGGGAGTGTAGACTGGTGCAGCCACTGTGGAAATAGGTTTGAAGATTCCTAGAAAACTAGAACTAGAGGTTCCATTTGACACAATTATTTCCCTTCTTGGTATCTTCCCATAAGAATCAAAAGCATCAGGGCCAGGGATTTAGCTCAGCAGTGTAAGCATCTGCCTGGCAAGTGCAAGATTGTGAGCTCAATCCCTGGTACCCCCCCCCAAAATTAAAAGCATCATACCACAGTGATATATGCATGCCACATTTATAGTAGCACAGTTTGTACTAAATTTTGGGAACAACCCAAATGCCCATCAACCAATGAATGGGTAAAAAAGATGGGTTTATTTTTAATAGAATAGACTACTACTTAGCCATAAAGAAGGATAAACTTGAGACATTTATAGTTAAATGGGTGGATCTTGAGACCATACTCTCAAGTGAAATAAATTGGACACATATGTGTAAATATTGTATAATACATACTGTGAATAGGAAGTAATTGTTCAAAGGAAAAGGGGAACTGAGGGAGGGATGGAAGTGAAAAAAAAAATGAGAAAAAAAGGATAAAATGTAAACAAAGCTTTGTAAATAAGGAGGGGAAGAAGGGTTGAGGAGAGGGGAGGGAAATGGGGAAAAAAAGAGAAACTAAGATATTTCTTGTATAGGTACAAAGTTCCTACAATGGATGTGGTCATTATGCATATCTAAATAGTACCAGTAAATTTAATTATAAAAAAGAGAGAGGGCCAGGAATTTAGCTCAGTGGTGTAAGTGCCTGCCTGGCAAGTACGAGGTCGTGAGTTCAATCCCCAGTACCAAAAGAAAAAGAGAGAGAGAGAGAATGTCTTGCTACGAGATTCAGGCTGGTTTTGAACTTACCATGTAGCCTAGGCTGGCCTTGAACTCAGAGCAGTGCTCCTGCCCCAACTTTCCAAGTGTTGGGATTACAGATGTGCCACACCATTCCCAGTTCCTACAATCCAGCAAGTCACAGTTCTCTCCACCCCACTTTATAGCCTGTGGATTTGCGAGGTGACCCATCTACTCAAGAGGTCTCTACCCCTTATCTATAAACCCTAGGCTGTGGCAGCTGTCCAAGGCAAGACCCAATCTGCTCATATTGGTATTCAGGGAAATAATAAGACCACTGGTCTCCACTGGATATAAGGAAGAGGAATGGGTGCTCAGGCACAGCACCGGACTAAACGCCATCACCTTCACATCCAGCCACCTCTGAGTATCTCACCTGGCAAACCCGGCCTCTCACTGTGGGCTGCAGGCCTGTGTCCTTCCCCTTAAACTTTTCAGGGGATCTATGTCTAATCCTCACCCTCTCTCTGTTTCCCATGACTGTCTCTCACTCAGTCACTGTGGTGGAGTAACATCTCAGTCCTGGAGTGTAGTGTAGTACAGTTGTTCTGTGGTTCAGTCTCAGTCAGTCAAACCCTTCCCATAAAGGTGCTTGATTAAACTCTCTCTGGAAGTATGACAGGTGCTGCACTGGATTTCTTCTCAAGCTCTGTCCCCTCATGAAGTCACTTTTGGGAAAAGTGTCACATAAGATTTTTAGTTTATAGTAACTGTAGGCTTTTCTTGGGGCCAGTGCTGCAGGCCTATCCATTATTTCTCCTTGAGTGGCTGACTCTTCAGGGTTTATCATTTCTTCAGGGTGTTGGTTGTCCTTGATCAGGTCAGTTGTTTGGTAGACTCATCTGTGGCCCTGTGCTGAGGGGAACCAAAGTGCAAAGACAGCTAGGAGTTGGTGGTTTGATACCACCAGCGGGCAAGGTCATTCTCCTTGTGCCATGTCAGCTACTCTATTTTTTTAAAGGGCCATTTTAAAAAATAAATTTATTTATTTATTTATTCATCCATCCATTCATTCATTCAATGTTTAAGGTGGAATGACCAGTACATTCTCAGATTGTTTTATTATCAGTAGTCCATATTTTACATACTAACCACACCCTGTATATATATGTAGAATCATCTCCTAATCATCCATTTGGAAACTAAAGTTTGAGTGCTAAGAAAGGAGGAAAGCTTTCTCAGCTTCCCTGCTATTTGAGTGTAGGGTTCTACTCTGTATGTTTGAACTCCAGAACTCACCAAATTTAGGTATCTGTTCTAAATGAATACAACTAAACAACTAAATGAATAATCCATGCTTATTTCTTGCATGAATGCTCTTTAAATAGTATTAGTTTCTTTGGAGTTGGCTGAATATTTTATCTTCTGCTCTGAGGCCTTAGTAAGAGTCTTGTGTTTATAATTTCGGCCTCCTGATGCTAGCTTGTCTTTTCCCCGATATGCAGAACATCAGCCCACCTCTTCATTTTATCAAGTTCTATTAATCTTTTGAGACACAATTGAAATCCATCTCTTTCTTGACATCTTTTATTTACTAAACTATTTTCACTCAGTCTTATACTCATTTCATAATTTTTCTCTTTTTTGAACTTTTGTGGCACTTCTGTTTCAACACCCCACCAATAATGGGGATTAAGCCCAGGGCCTTCACACTGAGCTACATCACTCCTTTTTTTTTTTTTTTTTTATTAAAGCAGGATCTCACTAAATTGCTGATGTTGTGCTGGCACTTGCTATATTTCTGCCCTAGCTTCCTAGAGTACTGGGATTACAGGCCTAAGGCCTGGCTAGTACTTCTGCTTTGAACCAGTTTAGTATTTAATTGTATAATGTTCTGTTAAGTTTTTAACTTGTTCCATTTCCCACATGGAGTTTGTATAAGCTCCTCAAGAACCTCAAACGCATGACTTATTCCCCTCACCCCACCCCCCTTTTTTGACAATGAGTTCTTACTGTATGGCTCAGATTGGTCTCAAACTCATAGGCTCAAATGACCCTTTCACCTCAGCCTCCTGAGAAGGTGGAGTTTATATTTTCAGTTGTCAGTGACTTTTTTCATCTTTATCTTAGCTGTCCATTCTCATAGTCATACCCTGGGCTTTGTCAGCATTCGAAGTTGTTCCTCCCCAGTTCGCTGCACATTTCACTTTTTTTTTTTTTTTTTTTTTTTTTTTTTTTTTTTTTTTTTTTTTTTTTTTTTTTTTTTTTTTGCACTGGGGATCAAACTCACAGCTCACACCTGTCAGACAGGCGCTTAAACCACTGAGCCAAACTCCCGGCCCTTGCACATTTCACTTTAACCACACTTTCCCATGCTTTCTAGCTTGATTACTCAAGTATCCTTATGACTCCTATTTTCTTACTTAATTGAAATTTCGTTTATTTTCCTTCTACTCCCCCCGCCACCCCACTCTTCACTTCCCTCCTGTTCCAGCATAGATTTTGTGATTTATCATTTTAGTTGGTTTCTTGCATGCACTGTAAACCCTTATTCCTACCCTGTGATAGTACTCTCTCTGCTAAAATGTTAACCCTGAGTGAAACCGTTATTTTGCCTTCTTAAGTACCTGTACCCAGGCAATTGAGCACTTGTGCAAAAATTACAAAATGAAAATTGGTACTACTCCTAAATTCACATTCACTGTCTTCAGTTGGTCTCACAATATTTCTTGAAAGTTTTTCAGTCCATTCCTTATAACATTTTTAAAGCTTTTTTATTTTTTCCAAACACACTCATCTTTTTTACTTCTAAGTTTTCTTGAATAATATTGCCTCCTACTGTTTAAAGTTAAGTCTTACCCTCTCTTTATCACCTTGACAAGTGTGTCAACCTGTTACCTTCAAATTGTTAAAAGGGTTAATACTTATTGAATCAAGTGCTCAGTAGAAATAAATGTTTTCCTTTCTCCTCCTAGCTGTTTTCTTCATCTGATCGTGTTGTATTTTCTGCCTAAACCCTCCTTTAGATTTCTTTTCCCCTCTAAGGTAAAAGTTAAAAAATCCTTAATAGCCCAAATGGCCTTGAACTATGGGTCCTTTGCCAACCTTCCCATCCTTATCCATCTTGCTTCTCATTTACTATGCTTTAGCTTCCTTAGTTTCTCTGATGTGACAGCACTCTTTGCATGCATCCTATCCCCACACATAAATTGCCTTCACAGTCTCAGCCTAAATTTTATGTTGTGCTGGCAGTATAGTGATTAAAAATCTTCCTAGCACTTGAGAGGCTGAGGCAGGAAGATCATTGTGAGTTTGATACAAGTCTGAGTTACAAAGTGAAGTCAAGGCCAGCCTGGACTGCATAGCAAGACCCTGTCTCAAAAAGACGAAAAAATAGAAATAAAAATCTGGACTTTCTGGTTAAATTAACCCGGTTCAATTTTCTTTGAACCTTAGTTTCCATGTCTATAAAGGGGGGCTAGGTTTACTTCAATAGGGTTGTTAACATAGCTCAAATGACAGTAAGAGTTTAGTCAGGATGTGACCCACGTCTGTAATCCTCCAACATTGGCAGGATGAGGCAGGAAGATCAGAAGTTCAAGCCCAGCCTGGGCAACTTAGCAATTTAGGAAGACCCTGTCTAAAAAAAAAACAAAACAACCCTGTCTAAAAAAAAAACAAAACAAAACAAAAAAAAAACTGTAGATGTAACTGTGTGTGAATGCCCTGGGTTTAATTGCCCGTACCACCAAAAAAAAAAAAAAAAAAAATAGTGCCGGGTATTTAGCTCAGCAGCATAAGCACCTGCCTGACAAGCACAGGGTCATGAGTTCAATCCTCGGTACAAAAAAAAAAAACAAAAAACGGTTTATGAAAAGTGTTCAGTATAACATCTATAATATAGTAGACAAATACTTTTACTACTTTATAAAGCTAACTACCCTTCATATAGTCAAATTCTTGAGTTTGACTTTATAACTGTACTGTAAGCAAGGGGAGATGCATTGTATTGAGTTTTTGTCTGTATTGTCCTTTTTCTTTGACACCCCCCCTCCCCATTTTTAACACTAAGTTGTGTTTGATCATCATTTTTACTGTGGCTCTCATGTTTAAATGTAGGCAACACCCAGGATACTTACTGTGTGAAAGAACACTAGAAGACCTTCCTATTCAAGGACCTAAGGGGATAGATGAGGATGATCCTGTTAACTCTGTCCACAACATGAAACTGACCAAGTTTTCCTTCCAGGTTGATAGGTACAAAAACTTCCTTTTATTATTGAGTTTATTTCCATTTTTTTCTACACTGACAGTATCTTTTTGCTAAAGGCCTTTACTAGGTTGATACTTACTTTTTAAAAGCATGTTTGGCCTGGTTTAGTGTTTTTAGTTAGGGCCTTTCACTATAACCAGTGTATTACTGTCTTCCAGATCTTGGAATGCCCAGCTGTTATCACTGAATGACACAATAAAGAGCTCCAAACTAGAGATTTCTTGTGCTCCATGGTTTCAGGATATCTTGCATTTAGAGTCTCCTGAGTCTGGTAATCATGGTGCCAGTATGCCGAGCTGGGTTTTTATTTCACAGGATGTAATGCCGGGCCAGTATAATCTTATGCAGAAAGATCATGCCAAGCCCAGTGATCCTGAAAGATCCTGGAAGATAATGCACCTCAGCAAACGAGAGAAAGCCACAGACCTTAAATGTGTGTCTGTGACAGGATTCACTGCACTGTTTACTTGGGCAGTAGAAATGAGTGACCACACCATTCTCCTCTGGGATTTGGAGACCCAGGATTTGCAGTGTTTCTCCCTTGGCCAGAAGTGTATTCCTGTAGACAGTAGTGGAGACCAGCAACTGTGCTTTGTTTTGACAGGTGAGACTGTCTTGTATCAAGCTGAAAGACATTACCAAGGGGTATGGTTTCTTAATGTATTTCGATTCTGCCCTGGTCCCTACACCTAGTCTTACATTGAGATCGTAATCACCTATGGGTGAAATTTGGTGTTAGTCTTGATAACATTGTCTCATATTTTGATTTTTAGTTAAGATCATTTCTCTAAAAAAATTTTTTTTTCTTCTCCAGCTAAATGCTAAATTTAAGAGTAATGAGGACAGTGATTTAGCTCAGTGGCATAAGCGCCTGCCTATTAAGTGCGAGGTCATGAGTGTGATCCCCAGTACCAAAAAAGAGTAATGAAGGTTAAAATTTTAAACCAGAAAATCTTTTTTTCTTTTTCTTTCTTTTTTTTTTTTAACCCAGAGTATCTTAATTGAACTTCACTTGGTACAAGTAGAGGTTGCACCTGGCTCCTCATGAGCTATGCATGAACTACAGATTTATTATGTTTAGTTGGCACTATCTAGATTTTTTTTAAAAAGGCAATATAAGTAGGCAGAATTAGAAGATTTTGCACAAAATCTAAATTTCCGGATATTACTGTCCTAACAACACTGGGCAGGCATTCTTGCATAGGAACTTAAAAGTTGAACCTAAATTTCAGTTGTTCTCTTAGATGGGCCATTGTATTCTGTTTATATTGCAGTGTACTCACTATCTCATGCTTCTAGGTGTGGGGCATTTTGATGTGTCACATATGCTTCACTGAGCACTTATCCTGTAACTTACAAGGGTTGTGATGGAACTGTGCTTCTTCTTCAGTACTTAGGTTTTGGTAATCATGTATTTGTGTGTCAGGGGTATGGTATTTTATTATCAATTGTACAAGATAATATAAGGTAGAAGTGTGAAGTTCAGTGCTATTTCATGGGATGCATTGTTTTTTGTTATTGCTTTTTGTGGTACTAGGGTTTGAACCCAAGGCCTCACTCGTGCTGTGTACCCCTGAGCTCCATCTCCAGCCCCACTTCCTATGTGAATTTGCCTTGTGATTAGTATTTTAAAAATAAAAAACTTGAAAATATTGAAAACCATGAGTTAAAGTCACAATCATGATATCCAATAAATGTAACTGCAGTACTGAAGTATTGAGTAATTAGAAATTACTTCCTAATTCTAAACCCTAAATCCTACTAATTTATGAAGTCTAATTTTTATTTTTTCTATAGAAAATGGACTCTCTTTGATTTTGTTTGGTGTGACTCAAGAGGAATTTTTAAACAGACTAATGATCCATGGAAGTGCCAGCGTTGTAGACTCTCTTTGTCATCTCAATGGGTGGGGAAGATGCTCAATTCCCATACATGCACTAGAGGTAACAATTAAATGTCTGTAGAACTTTACTTGCAGTCATATACTCTTTTTTGATTGAGGATTCAAGAGAATTCATTTAGCCTAGCACCAAAAAGAACTAATCTTTGCCCCTTCATTTGCTCTGGTCTATTTCATTTCCCTAACTGCTTAGCAGTTTACCCTTTTTAACTTTAAAAAACATAAGATGATATGAAATTCTAGGCAGGTGTGGTAGTACATGCTTATAATTCCAGTACTCTAGGATTGCTGCAAATTCAAGGCCAACCTGTGCTACCTAGTTGAGTTCAAGGCCAGCCTGAACTACATGGTGATTCCCTGTCTCTGGGGGAAAAAAAAAAAAAACTACAAGTCTTTCATCTCCTTAGTGAGATTGATCCCTAGGTATCATATTTTTATTTATGTATCTATGTATATGTTTGTTTAATTATTAGCTATTGTGAATGGTATTTTTTTGCTTGGTTTCTTTTTCAGCTGGTTTATTGGTATACAGAAAAGCTGTTGATTTTATGTTTTGCTACTTTGCTGAATTTGTTTATCAACTCTAAATGTCTTTTGGTAGAGTCTTTAGTGTATTCTAAGTGTAACATCTTTTATTTTGTTTGTTTGGGGTTGGTTTTGTTTATTTGTTTTGAGATAGGGTCTTACTTTGTAGTCCAGGCTGATCTCAAACTCACAGCAATCCTTCTGCCTCAGCTTCTCAAGTGCTGGGATTATAGGCATGTGCCACCATGCTCTGCCAAGGTCATACTGTCTGCAAACAAGGATAATTTGACTTTGTTTATTTGTTTACCTAAACTATTTGAAAGTTGTAAACATTATGTCTTTTTTTTTTTTTTTTTGGTACTGGTGATCGAACTCTCAACCTCACGTTTGCCAAACAGGTGCTTGTGCTGCTGAGCTAAATCCCTGACCCCGCAAACTTTATGTCTTCACTGTGAATACCTTAACATAATATCTCCTAAGAATTTATTCATTTATTTTTGGTACTGGGAATCAAACTCAGCACCTTGCGCTTGCCAAGCAGGTGCTATACCACTGTATATCACCCAGCCCAGTATTCTCTTATTTAATCATACACAGTTCAGTTTTTCCTCCACCACCCAGAGTAAAAGCATAGTTAATTTATGATCTCCCTCTGGGGCCAGTTATTTTCTAGTTTATTCCTTTTTGGGGAGTGTTACCTTGCACAAACTCCTGTTTTTTTCTTCCGTATCTCATCAGTGTTTCTCACCCCAACCTCCCTCATATGTTAACATCCAGAATTTAGGCCCATTGTTTCTCAAAATATGGCCCCCAAACCAGCAACATCATTCGTTACCTGGGGATTTATTAGCAATACAAATCTCAGGGCCCCTCCATATGTACTGAATCAGAAGTTCACATTTTGCCGAGTTTTCCATGTGGGTTTGTTTTGTTGTTCTTGTTCATTTTGCAAAATGAGTACTGCGGTACTCAGGATTGAGTCCAAGACTTCGTGCATCTTAGGGAAGTGTTTTACCACTGAGCTACACCCTCAACCCTAGTCTGTGGCTTTTGTGTGTTTTGTATAAGAAGATTCCTCAAGATGCGTAGTTAGAAATAGTCTGTTTTTAGCCAACTTTTTCAGTTTATTGTTCTTGTTGTTCATTTATTTTTTTATGTGTGTGGTGGGGACTGACCCAGGAATCAGTTAATTTATTATTCACCTGACATAAAATTTTAACTCAAACATACTGGGCATGGTGGCACATGCCTATAATCCCAGCACTCGGGAGACTGACGCAGGAGGATCCATGAGTTGAGGCCAGCCTAGGCTACATAGTGAGTTCAAAGCCGGGAAAAACTACATAGCAAGACCCTATCTCAAAAAAACAAACAAACAAAATATTTAACTTAGATAGATTGTAACTTAACTGTGAGGATGATTTCCAAGTACTTAGCTTTCAATAATTTTAGAATTATAAAGTATTAAAAACTAAAAGTATTTTCTAGTCCCATAATGACAGCCGCTTGGGAGGCTGAGGCAAAAGGATCATGAGTTTAAGGCCAGACTAGGCAATAAAGTAAGACCTTGTCTTGAAAACAAAAAATCCCAGATGTTTGCCTTGGGTTACATAATTAGTCATTTTTCTAATCCTCACTAGAACCCAGGTTCTGATACAAAATAAAGATAGCCTTGTGTCTCTTTAGCCTTGGACATTAAGTTCTGAAGTTGAGAAGAAACTGTATGCTGATTTTATTATTTTTTTAAAAGACCTCACCGTAGCCCAGGCTGGTCTTAAAGTCACAAGCCTTCTGCCTCAGCCCACCCTGCCTAGTCATTTTTTTTTTCCTATTGTAATTTTTCTCTCATTTCCACCCCCCAACACACCCATTTTAGGCTGGAATAGAAAATCGTCAGCTTGACACTGTAGATTTCTTCTTGAAGAGCAAGGGGAATCTTTTTACTGAATCTTCAAAATCTTCTCTAGCTGATCGATTTGATCACTTTCCAACCCATTTATATTTAAGAAGTAAGTAAAACAAAGACTTTCACACTTGTGCATATCATTTTAATTGCTGTTAAATTATTGTTGTTGTTTTCTGATGACATCTTTAGTTGCTACTTTACCAATACTTTTCAAGATTTTATTATTCCTTTTTAACAGATGAGAAGCCTAAGTTTTCTTCTTAGACCAGATGGCCATGCAAATTCTCTCCTTAGCAGGAGAAAGTAATAGGCTGTGTTTCCCTCTATATATTTAGTATTATAATCTATTTTTCCTACTTGATAATATATTGTAGACATCTTTCTATTATATATGTACTTACTAATTATGGTGGCATGGAATTTCATTGTATGGGCAATTACATAATTTACCACACCAAACTCCTTTAGACAGATTGATTTCCATTTTTAATTATTGGCAATGTGCTCTAAATAATCTGTGTGTGTGTGTGTGTGTGTGATTTCACATAATGTGTAATTATTTACTTGGGATAAATTCTAAATGTGGAATTTTAGGTCTAAGAGTACTCACAATGTACATTCTTAGTAGCCTTGATAAATTACCCTCAAAAACAAAAAATTTTAGCAATTTGTATTTCTAGTTACATTGAGGAAAAAGATACTGTTAGTGTCAGTTCTCACTGAGAATATGAATTAGAGATTTTCTTTTTAAGCCAGGCCTGGTGGCGCATGCCTATAATCCCAGCTTTTGGGAAGCAGAGACAGGATTGCTGTGAGTTCAAGGCCAGGCTGAACTACATAGCAAGACCTTTTCCAAAAAAACAACAAAGAAGAAATTTTCTTTTAAAAAAATTCTCATCTGGGTATGGTGACCCACACCTGTAATTCCAGCACTCTGGAGGCTGAGGCAGGAAGATGGCCATCAGTTTAAGGCAAGCTTGGGCTACGTAGTGAGATCCATTCTTTTCTTCCTTCCTTCCTCTTCTTCTTCCTCCTCCTCTTCTCTTCTCTCATGCCAAGGGTCAAACCTAGGGCCTTCTGCCTGGTAGGCAAGTACTGTACACTGACTTGATGCCCCTAATTCTTCTTCACCTTCTTTGACTGCAGTTTGGTTTGTCTGTCTTTCTTTGTTTCTTTTTTTCTTTTTTAGAGACAGAGTCTCACCGTCTAGTTCAGGCTGCCTTTGAACTCACTGTGTAGCCCACACCAGCCTCATACTCACTGTGTTCCTCCTGCCTTAGCCTCCCAAGTGCTGGGATTACAGGCATGAGCCACCATGCCCAACCTTCTCTCTTTACTTGTAGTATTCCCCAGTCCTTTTTATTCTTCTTAAAATGTATACGAAAGACCTACTTTGTGGTAGCGAGTGGTGCTCCATCTGTAGTTGTGTGGTTATTATTCACGTCAGCTGTTTGATGGTCAGTGATCCCTCTTCACTCGACTTTTAACCTGCCCTGCTCTACTCTAAAAGGTGGGAACAGGTCTGGAATAAGAAGCGTGGGAATAAGTTTTACCAGCTTTCCTGGGGAAAGCCCATTTCCCATAACTCTCCCTCACATAGATACAGTTTACAGGTAGGCCCAATGCAGAGATACAGATATCACTGCATTAGAGCTTTCAGCTGCAAACAGAGGATGGTGTGGGGTGCCTCACACTTCCATCACCTGAATTTTGAAGGAAGTGTCTTAGCACGGACAGGTTCAAGTTCAAATTTCAGATTTGCCACCTACTTTCCAAATTAGTTGTGGCAAGTTACTTGTCCTCTTGACCCTCAGTTTCCTTACTATGGAAAGGAAAAATAACCATTAGCTCTTTGTTGAAAGGTATACATGAGATAGCATTTGTAAACACCATGTATAATACTTAAGATGTAGGTGCTCAGCAGAATTATAGTTAATAATATTGGTAGCTAAACATGGTGGTGAGTGCATGTAATCTCAACTACTCAGGAGGCTGAGGCAAGAGGATCATACATTGTAGCCTAGCCTGGACTATACAGCAATACCCTGTCACAATCAATCAATAAAGCAAGTAAATAATAACTGTTAGTGACAAGACTCATTAAAGTGTGTAGGTGATAAGCCTTCATAAAAGTTTTGTGAGCTTTGTGAAAATAAGACGTTGGTGCTTGTTTATACATAATTCAAGGTGGTATTTTTGGATATGTTAATTTTATTGGGAGTCATCTAGTGTTCATGTTGATTTCTTTGGTTCTTTCTCAGATGTGGAAGAGCTGACACCAGCATTGGATTTACTTTGCTCAGCAATTAAAGAAAATTATTCTGAAACCCAAAGCAAACACTTCTCAGAACAATTGCTTACTCTTACTCTGTCTTTCCTTAACAAACAAATAAAGGAGCTTTTTATTTACACTGAAGGTAAGAACAACAGCAGCGAAGGGAGCTGGTATACCCTTCCTCTGTTGTACCATTCCTCTGTTGTACCATTCCTCTGTGGAAACAGAGATACAAATGTTGCTTTTGCATGAAAGACCTTAAGCCGGTGGAGTGCCATTTACTAATGATGACTAAAGTAAATGTGTAATTGAATGAATTGGGTTTTGACACTGAAAAACTTGGCAGAAAGACCCAGAACTAATTGTGAAGTATGTGAAAATGACTACATGAAAATACTACTACCTGTAAATAGAAACAGCTTAACACATATTGTCTGAAACTTGAAAATAACCATTTTGCATTGTGGCATTCTTTAGAATTCTTCATAATTATAACCCGTCATGGCACATTCTTTCTGTCTCCCTCTTCCCTTTTCTATATGCGCGCATACACACACACGCAGACATACACACAAACTGGCACATTGGTGTTTTCCAATTTCCCGTAGAGCTAGATGAACATCTACAGAAAGGAGTGAACATTTTGACCAGCTACATTAATAAGCTTCGAACTTTCATGATAAAGTTTCCTTGGAAGCTGGCAGATGCTCCAGATGAATATGATGTAATTGAAAATATCTCCACAGTAAAAGAGACTGCTGTTTGGGAGAAGCTCAGCTTTGAGGTAAATATAAGCAATTATCATACTACTTTTATTTGCCAGATCCAGAGCCCTTGAGAAGACAATAAAAGAAATAGAATTCAGAGTCTGTATTCTTGTGATTTAGAATCTTCAGCAAGGGTTTTAGATTTTATAGGTTTTGACATCTCTGGACGTTACTTCAGTTTCATACCTACAAACTGATCGTTTGATTCAGAATGAAGACAGCCTTCCTGTCAGTGCCACACTGGTCTATACACCTGGATCCCAAAGCAAACACCCACCTCTTGAGGTGGTTCCTCCCTCACTTGCTCCCTCAATGACTTGGGTCGGGGACCCAGGACCCCTCCATTCTACCTGGCCACTGAATTAACTGAGTTGCTCCTGTGATTAGATCTTAGCAGATTTCTATTTTACAACTTCATTGCTTGGAAATGGGCTTGACTTGATTGCTGTCTAAAATTCTAACCCATTTTGCAGTTAAATTTTCTATGTCTATTTGTTTGCCTTTTCACAATAGAAGTTAATACAACTCAGTGTGCTGCCCTAGCACTTAGGGACTGAAGAATCCCTTCATCCACATGTACAGTAGGAGTATTGGAAAGACAAAAGCCAAAATTACTTAATGTGGATGATAAAAAATCAGTAGAGAGTGAAAGAGAGAAGGTTGACTGCTGCCAGGTCCTCAGGACTATTTCGGGGTGGAGGAGTAGATGGAGAAGTACATGGTGTGACCATGTTTTCTGTATCTCTTCCTCTCTTATCAGAAATGACCTATTTTTTCTGCTATTGTTTGTTTGAGCCAGGGTTTTGCTATAGAGTTTAGGCTAGACTTGAATTCATTATGTGATCCAAGTTGGCCTCAAAAATCAGTGCAGCCCTCCTGCCTCAGCCTCCTGAGTGCTAGAATTTAGGCATGTTCCACTATGTCCGACTGTCCTTTCTTTTCTTTTCTTTTTTTTTTTTTTTTTTTTTTTTTTTTTTTTTTTTTTTGACTGCTTGTTCTGTCTCCTTCAAAGGCTTCTCTTCCTGTTTTCACCCTTTTCATGTTGTCCACTATGCATGGTGCTCCACTCTCTTCTGTGTTACCAATTTTTAATCTTTTCTGGTGGAATTTACAGTTCACTTTGATGAAAGCTGTGGATCCTGTTCCCAAAAGCATGTATGTGAGTGTGTGTATGTAACACATACACAAAATTGTGTGTGTGACTTAATAAGGTTTATAGATCCCTTTAAGGCCCAAGTCAGGAATGCCCCCTTTCTGTTGTCACAGGAGTAGGATTTTAATTCAGATCTTCATTTCCTCTCACTTGGATTACTACAGTAACCTAGTACTTCAATACCTTGACTTTGAACTGCTTTCAGTTCATCTTTCACATTGTTTTTCAAATATTTTTCCTAAAAAAGTATGTCTTATAACACAAAATATGATTTCCTGCTTTTTAAGGACTTCAAGTTTAGTTTGTTATTCTCCTCAGCTTTTCTTTCAATTATATTGAATAAAGTAGAATTTCTTAAAGGGTCTACACATGATATTCCTTCTTTTTGGAACACATATCTCCTTTTTTTTATGCATATGTAAGACACTTTCTGGTTTGTTGTTGTTGTTGTTGTAACCCCTCTTATGTAAGTGAACCTCTTTTGCACCTTGCTTTAGCATCTTGGGATTCTTTTATCACACCCCTTTCCAGTCAGCAGTGTCATCAGTGCTTTATGTGTACATCCTCCACTAGATTGCAAGGGCTTGGACAGTAGAACCTGTTTCAGTCAGCTTCATATCCCCTGCACCTAGCTCCAAATCTAGTAGTAGATGTTAGTAGGTGCTCAATAAAGTCCTATGTTGATAATCATAGTAACAAAATAAAAAGAAACTTAAAAGGTGAATGTTTTTCTTCCTTTTCCTAGGAAGTTATTGCCAATGCCATTTTAAACAATAAAATACCAGAGGCACAGATATTCTTCAGGATGACTAATCATTCTGCTCAAAGTCTTGAGGAATTGATTAGGATAGGCCTAGATTTGGTCTTTGTCAATTTAAAAAAGAACAATATAAAGGAAGCCTCTGAGCTTTTGAAGAACATGGTGAGTAGTGTAATCCATTTGTCTGGTCTTAAGCCCCCAGTTCTACCATGGTGTCGTCTGTTTTTGTCAGTTAAATTTTTCTTTTTAAGATTCCATATGTAGGTGTGCAGTATTTGTCTTTCTGTGTCTGCTTTATTTCTCTTAGCATAATGTCCTCTGGGGCTTACCCCATTGTGGCAAATGGCAAGATTTCCTTTTCCACTGAGTTATATCTCCTTCCCCACTTTTAGGTAGTGGGCTTTTTTTTTTTTTTTTTTTTCTTTCGGCACCAGGGATTGAACTCACAACCGTGCGCCTGTCAGACAGGCACTTAAGTCACTGAGCCAAACTCCTGGCCCTGGTTTTTTGAGGCAGGGTCACACTGTGTAGCTCAGGCCAGCCTTGTGCTCGCGTTGTAGCCCAGGCTGGCCTCGAACTCACAACGCTCCTCCTACCTCAGCCTCCTGAGTGCTGGGATTAAAGGCGTGTGCCACCACACCCGGCTTTTTTTTTGTTTGTTTTGTTTTTTTCTTTTTCTTCTGGTATTGAGGATTGAATCCAAACCTCACACATGCTAATAAGCAAGTGCACTACCACTAAGCAAGTACCCCCCTGCCCATTCCTAATTTTCTTTTGAGACTGGGTCTCAGTGAAGTTGTTCAGGTTAAGCTCAAACTTGTAGTAGTACTCCTGCCTCAGTAGCTGGGAAGGATTCACTTCTTTCTAAGGCAAATATTTCATTGAATACATACATATCACATTTTCCTTAGACAGTCATTTGTTGAAAAAACACATAGGTTGTTTTCATGTCTCTTCATGAGATTTTTAAAATGGACTTTCCGTTATCCCCTGTCCATTAGACCTGGTATTTTGGTTAGAGAGGGATGGTATCTTTTAACTTCACACATGTCAGTGCGTGCCCAGGACCTCACCATTTGTTGAAGAACATTCTATATCATTCATGTGACTGCATACATGTCATTTGAAAGTTCTGGTGAATTATACCTTTCCCTGGGGTTTTATGTTCCATGGTTTTACTTCACTTAAGAATGACAGTCTTAAGAGTTGGGCTTCTGGACTAACCTGAAGTCTCCCCTAATCTGCATGGTTGGGATCTTGCCCTTGTGCCTTGTGGAAGTGAAGAGAAGTGAAACTGTATAAGGAGTTGTTTATGTTGACCGTCGCAGTCTTCATGATTGTGGTCTGCCTTAACCTTACGTTCTGTGTCCTGCCTTTGCTCTGACAAAATGCTTAAGGCCTTTAGGGATAGGCAGTAAATACATATAATAAATATAAGAAAATACAACAAATGTAAGAAAATAAATGTTTGTAAGAGCAGAAAATGGTATTCTAATAAGATGTATTTCTGTAATAAAGTCATCTGTATCTGACATATTTATATCAGAACAGTTGTTACAAGATCTAAGGTTTTTTTGGTTTTCTCTGTTTATTATAGGGCTTTGATGTAAAAGACCAGCTGCTCAAGATATGCTTCTATACAACTGATAAAAATATTCGGAACTTTTTGGTAGGTACAGGTGAGACTGTGTAGCTTACATTTTATTAGAAAGCCATAGTTAAAAATTTGGAAGGAAAACTTCATGATAAGCAACGTTCTTTCAACTAATAATCTAGTAAGTAAACATATGATCATCATGTCATCTTTTCAAATAAAAGAAATTTAAAAATTTTTCAAAATAAAATTTGAATATTCATTAACTCAGAAGTTCAGAACACTGTGTTTTTTTGTTTTATTCTTTTTTTGCTGTTCTGGGAATCGAATATAAACCCTCACGCACTGGAAAGAAAGCACAGCTCTGGGTCCAGAATATAATTCTTAAATGGCATTTAACCTCATAACTTTTGTTTCGCAAAAATACTTGGTTTTTGTGGTCACTGCTTTAATTTTTTTAATTCAAGGTTGAAATTTTAAAAGAAAAAAATTACCTTTCTGAGAAAGAGAAAAGAACTATAGACTTTGTGCATCAAGTTGAAAAGTTTTACTTGGGAGACTTCCAAGAAAATATGCAGATCCAGTCCTTTCCCAGGTAGTTTCATTATCTCCTTTTGATAATAGTGGAAGAATATTGTAGATAATGTTTAATTTGTAACAGTTATATGCATGGTGGGGATATAGCTCAGCAGCGTAAGTGCCTGCCTGGCAAGTGCAAGGTCCTGAGTTTGATTCCTGGTACACCCCCTCCCAGCCAAAAAAAAGTTTTGTGCATGATTTTCTTATGTGGCAGTAAGTCTGTTTCTCCAGGAAAATAAAACTTGTATCATACAGAAGAGACTTAGAAATTTCCTGTCACTTTAGTATATGCATAATCAGAATTATGTCCTCCCCAAAAGAATAGAACCATTTCAGCAGATAAAAAGGAATGGTCTTTTTCCTTCAAAAATTAAAAAAAAAAAAATACATACATATATACATGCACACACATATATATATATATATATATATATATATACTTTATTTATATATGTCATGGATTTTAGGTATTGGATAAAGGAACAAGATTTTTTCAAGTACAAATCTGTTTTGGACTCATTCCTCAACTGTGATCATAAAGATGAGTTTAACAAACAGGATCATAAAATTGCATTAAACTGGGCTCAATGGTGGGATCAGCCAACACAAGAATACATTCTTCTCCCCAGGATAAGTCCAGAAGGTAAGTGTGAGAGTGCCCAAAATATGAACATACTGAATGAGGATTAAAATAGGTGTTGATATTTGAATACTTTGGCATTTCTATTTTAGAATTCCTTGGTTTGTTGGTTTGTTTGTTTTTGAGATAGTGTCTTGCTATGTAACCCAGGCTGGCCCAGAACTAAAAGCAATCCTCCTGCCTCAGCCTCCCAAGTGCTGGGATCACAGACTTGCACCACCATACCCAACCCTAGAATTCCTTTTCATGGGAAAATACTAATTTTCTTTAAAATGCAAGTCATTGCAGTAAAACTTCTTGCTTATCTGAAGGTATCTGTGATGGCTTTGCAATGTGTTAGTGAAAGAAAAAAAGTTATATGGTTCAGGGAATTGATATTTCAAGGCTTAGTGTTTTTATCCTAGATTTCAAGTCACATTCTTTGTTTTTTCAAATAGTTTTTGAGTTTCTTGTGTAAATTGGAAATCTATATCATATCAGGACTCTGGAGAATAGCAGTGATAAACAATTGTAATTCAGAGCATCAAATTCATGTTTACTATTATAACCAATTTTTTATATTAAAGGAAAGAGAAGAAAAGGTTGAACAGACAAGTGAAATGCATTTATTTCATTTTAATTACTAGTAATCAGATACACCTTTTAGCATTTCCTCTGTAGTATTGATTATAAAGTGAATAATGCAAAAGAGAAAAATCATAAAAGAAGCACAGACTTTGAATCATTCATACATAAATCTGTTTATCCAGATTGTTTATATATTACTCAGTTGCAATTATATTCATATTAATCAGTGTTGAGTTTCATGCCAGTCATCATAATTCATTGCTATTTTAAAATATATTTTATTCTTTGTGTAGATTATAAATCATATTCTCCTGAAACCCTCTGGAGATACCTAACAGCTCATCATGATTGGTTAAGCATTACCTTGTGGATTGGAGAATTTCAGACCCAGAAGAATTATGTGTCTTTTCAGCAGAACAAATGGCCCCCTCTGACTGTTGATATTATTGATCAGAATACTTGCTGCAACAACTACATGAGGAACGCAATTTTAGATAAGCTAGCAAGGTACTGTAATTTGAATTAATCCCCAGTAGAAAGAGTAAAAGGCAAAGCAATAAAAATGGTGAAGGGACAGGAGGCATAAGTCATGGTGGAACACTTACCTAGCATGCTCAAGGCCCTGTGTTCAGTCCCCAGTGCTTCAAAAAAAGAAAATATATATATATATATCACATACATATACACATACACACAAATATCTAATGGTACAAATTTTTCCTTTGTGATGCGTTAATCTAGTGCAATATTGTTTCATGTTATATATATTTTTTGTTGTTGTTTTGTTTTTGTTTTTGTTTTGTTTGAGATAAGGTCTCACAATGTAGTGCAAGCTGGTCTTGAACTTGCTTATGTAGCCCAGCCTGGCCTCAAACTTTTGACAATCTTGCCTCAGCCTCCTGGGTGCTGGGGTTACAGGTGTGCAGCACTACACTTGGCTGTTACAATTCAGAGGTCATTATCATATGCTCTCTGCATTTTACAGTATGTCGTAGTGAATAGCCTCTCAAATTATAGATGTAGGTTCTTCCCAAAATATTTTATGTAGAACTGTTGTAGGTAGGGTTGTAAGAAATAAGTAACTAGAGCCAAGGAGGTTCCCTTAATGTCCTATAATTGTACCTACTCTTCTCCAGAGCATAGTGCATTCGTGCGCTGCATATATCCTTGAACTTCAAAAGATTGCTGGATTCAGAGATAGAGGGAAAATAGCTCTCGATAAGGAAGATTAATAACTTAAGTTTCTTATGCTTATTTTGTATGTATTCTGCTTGTGCTTGTTGGGATATATTTATGTTTTGTTATCCTATGTAATTTACAGATGTGGCGAGTCAAACCCAGAGAAATTGAATGGTTTATCCAAGCAGACTTGAAATTTTAATGTTCTATTCACTGTTCTTTCCATTGTATTAAATGTTCTGTAATTGTACAATGGCATACTATGTAACAGTGAAAACTAACTATAATTTGAGTGGTGGTCACGTGGTTTCTTTAAACTCATTTTGTGAGCCAGGTGTGGTGGCACATGCCTTTAATCCCAGCACTTGGGAGGCTGAGGTCAGTGGAGCGTTGTGAGTTTGAGGCTGGCTTGGGCTACAACGCAAGCGCAAGGCCGGCCTGAGCTACATAGTGCGACCCTGCCTTAAAAACCTAGGGCTGGGAGTTTGGCTCAGTGGCTTAAGCTCCTGTCTGACAGGCGCAAAATTGTGAGTTTGATCCCTGGTACCGCAAAAAATAAATAAATAAATAAATAAATAAACAACTCATTTTGTGTATACTCCTTTGTAATGTATATATGTGTTTATCAATAGACTTTTTTAAAAGTAATGTTTAAATGCAAATTCCTATTTAATAGTTGGTATATTTAAATTATTGTGACTTTCTAGTGATTTCATTTGGATATTTTAGTGAATTTCTCAGTGATCAGAACATTCAGCTTCAAGAGCTAACCACTTTTGGCCACAGTGGGTTGTATGGTTCCAAACAAAAACAAATAAAAAATGGAGAGATGGCTTAGTTAGGTTTTTGATATATCAAAGATAAGCTGAAACCGTATTTAACCTGTACTATATGGGTATACAAACCTTTATGGAAAACTAGTAAAATAAGTGTCTTAGAATATATTTATAGAGTAAGAATTGGTTGCCTTAATTTTTAAATATTTATTTTTAAATTTTTTTTTTGGTATCAGGAATCAAACTGAGAACCTCGTGTTTGCCAGGCAGGCACTGTACCACTGAGCTAAATCCCCAGCCCGAAATATTTATTTTTTTAAGTAGTTGATACTTAAGCAATGAAAATGATTTGGCCTACTCTGAACCTAACAACTTTCTAACTTGCCAATAGGAATGGGATTTTTCTTGCATCTGAACTGGAAGACTTTGAACTCTTCCTCCTACGACTGAGTCGAATTGGGGGTGTAATACAAGATACCCTTCCTGTTCAAAACTACAAGACCAAAGTGGGCTGGGATTTCCATTCTCACTTCATTCTCTACTGCTTAGAACATGGTCTGCAGCATCTTCTTTATGTCTATCTTGACTACCACAAGTGAGTACTGAGAATTGACTTTTCATACTGCCTTTCTGCATACTGCTTGTAAACTGCTGTTTAGGAAAATAATATGCATTCATATGAGGAATCATGGTCTTTTTGAAGTAGGTTCTCCTACCCCAACACGTGATAATTCTTTTAGTTCCATGCCACATTCTACTAAATGCATATGTGGTTTTTTGGTGATATTAATTCTATAACCTCTCTGTTAACTTTTTAAATAACTCAAGGTGAGAATAAAGTGAAAGACATACTTTTAAAAGTTTTAAAGAGTGGAAGATTGTAAAAGTTCACTTAGAGTTCTTTGAGACTTCCATTTTGAGGAATGCTAAGCAACTTCAATTTCATAGTCGCTTCAGAATATATTAAATAAGCTCTAAAACATTTTTATAGATAGATGTATACCCCTGTATATCTAAAATCAACCTTCAGAATCCTGTTTGGGGCCATTGTTGATTGTTGTTGAGTTAGTAGTGGCAACAACAAATGTAGTCTAGAATATATTGGTGCTTCTACTGGTCTTAGCACTAGACTAAGTGCCTTGCATACATTAACTGACTTAATCTTCAGGTCTCTGCAGAGTGGTTACTTCATCTCTATTTCATAGATGAAGAAACTGAGGCTTCGAGAAAGGCTAAGTCTAAGGCACATAACAAATAAGTGACACAGCCAGATTCTGTTCATTTTGATTCCGGAGCACAAATTTCTGCCCTGTTAGAGAACTTTTTAAATTTTGTGTAGTCAAGATCAGGAGTTTGAACAAAGAATATATTTCTAGTGCATATCATCAAGGCTTAGATATAGGAGTGTTTCTCCAAAGCTACTGTGACAAGAGAACAAATTTAAAATCATGTTTTAAAGTGTCTGTTCTGAGCCTTCACTCCTCATTTCCAGTCTCTCTGTAGTTTTATAAAGGTTTTTAAAGAATCTCTTAAATTTGAAAATACTAAAAAGTTTGTATTGTAAAAAAATAAAATATAAGGTAGCTGTTAATTTTTTAGAGTTGGTAAAATTTCATCATGATGATAAGAAATGTCATGTCTAAATCTGTGTAGAATTGCTCTATTTCCAGACCATAAAGAGTATGTAAAGTACTATAGCAATAAGAATGGGAGTATGTTGTGTTATATTCACTTTGTAATTCCAAGATTCTTTTTTCTGATGCTAGCTTTCATCTAAAGAATGCTTATAACTATCTTACCCTGTATTGTATGTTAAAGAGAGAGGCTTTATGTTTTAATGCAGACTCAGTCCTGAAAATTGTCCTTTTTTGGAAAAGAAAGAATTACATGAAGCTCACCCTTGGTTTGAATTTTTAGTTCAGTGTCGACAAGTTTCCAGTAATTTGTCAGGTAAGGGTATTCCATATTAAATATAGAAATGTTTGGATAAATAACTGGCCTGTTAAATGCTATTTAATTTATGAACTTGCTTAAATATAATCATTTGATGGTACAGATACCTGACTGTAATCCAAGACCACACTTTTCTTAAGCAGTAAACCAAAAATGTTAGCCTCTTGCCCACTGTGAAACCCAGACTTACAGTGGAGAACTTGTTAGTCCTATGCCTTTCTCCCACTTCCGCCTCAGACTTTATTGTCTTAGTGAAATTCCAGCATCCTGCCAGTTTGTTACAGGCTAAATTCCTGTTCTCATGTAGAGGAACTCCTCTTTTACGTGAGTGGTGCTTGGTCTGAATCATTTGTTTATTCACTCATACAAGCAGTGCTTGGTGATCCACCCAAACAGAACATTTCATGTCCCAGGCAGGGGCTCTACCATAGAGCTAAATCCCTAACCCTGAATTTCTGACAAGCAGCTCCAGATGGAATTAAAAGAAATCCATGGTATATGCAGAATTGTCGTGTCCTCTGTAGTGAAGATGCTGGTGTAGAGCCTCGTTCTGGTTATAATCAGACAGAAAAGCCCTGTTACCTCTAAGGACTCATCCCAGAGTTACGGGAAAGCCTCCCAAATGCTGGGATTACAGCCACGCACCACTTGAACATATTTTAACAGAAAACACTCGCCCTTGTTTCAGATTAATTCCTTAATACAGGTAGGTTTCTGGAAATAAAATTACTGAGTCAGAGTCTGTACATGTTTTGCAGGTTGTTGTCATCAGACCATATTGCTTTCCACTGTAATGCTTTATTCGTAACTCTCAGTCTCTGCTCATCCTTGCCAATTGTAATACTTAATGGTGTCTATTTTTAGTTATTGTTGATTTGATATAGATGATACCTAAATATTTAATTTTCGTCTCTTTATTGCTAGTGAACTATATATTTTTATGTTAGGCATTTATATTTTCTTTGTAAATTGTTTTATTTTATCCATTTATCTGTCAGAGTCAAGTGTTTTTGATATTGATTTGTATGAGCTCTTTGTTGAGGGCATTGATTCTTTGATTATGTGTTGTAATTTCTTTCCCTAGTTAATTGTTACCTTCTAGTTTCCTTTGTCTGAAATCTTTACTTTTATGTAGACAGATCTTTCCTTTTTTTTCCTTTCGATTGCTTAACCTTAGAAAATTCTACATACTAATAAATTTTAAATTTACACTTTTCCCTCTGAATTATGTACTTCTTAACTTAGTATTAACCCCGTTAAGGAGAAAAACATACCCTTTTATCTTCCAGATCCCAAACTGATCTTCCAGGCTAGCCTTGCGAATGCTCAGATTTTGATTCCCACCAATCAGGCCAGTGTAAGCAGTATGCTATTGGAAGGACATACCCTCCTGGCCCTTGCTACTACGATGTATGCTCCTGGGGGTGCCAGCCAGGTGTGAACAATGCTTTTACCTATTATGGCAAAATAGGGATGAATTTAAATTTAGTAGGAATATCAATGGATTGTCTGGATCTCCATTGCCACTTTTAAGTTCTTTATTGAAGAGCATAAATTGGGTAAATTTTTAAGTTTTGTGTATCTTAATTTGAAGGAAAACTAATGTGTTGTACAGAGATAATTTTTTCCTATTAGTATATTTTTTATAACTCCAGGTTTGTTTGTAGGATAAAATGAGGGTCCAGTTGCTTCTGGGAGTAGGTGTATTTTAGATTTCTGGCTTTGGAATTATTTTCTGCTATTTGACCTTTTAGAGAGTTAAACATTAATTAAACAGTGCATAATCTTTAGCTACTCATATAAATTCTTTTGAAGGACCTAGTGGAAATTTGCTTAGTTTTGCTTTTTGAGTATAGCGTGCCTGCTCAAAGGCAACTTACTGCTGTTAAACATGTAATAATCTTCAAGAGTTTCTTGCTGATGCTAGCTTAATTTAATAGTCTCTCTCTCTCTCTTTTTTTTTTTTTTTGGCAGCACCGGGGTTAGAACTCACAACCTCACGCCTCCAGACAGGCGCTTAAGCCACTAAGCCAAACTCCCAGCCCTAGGTTTTTTTTTTGTTTTTTTTTTTGTTTTTTTTTTGTTGAGGCAGGGTCGCACGATGTAGCTCAGGCCAGCCTTGTGCTCGCATTGTAACCCAAGCCTTGCACTCACAACGCTCCTCCTACCTCAGCCTCCCGAGTGCTGGGATTAAAGGCATGCGCCACCATGCCTGGCTTAATACTGTCTCTTTTAGATATTGCAGTCTTTGGCTAAGTTATTTGCTTCTGTGTTTTCGATCATCTCTCAGAAATTAGAGGCATAGAATAACTTTAGAGCTAAGGAGGAGGGGCCTGGGAGTCATCTACTCTAGTAGTTTTCAAATCTTTTAAGGTATTTACTATTGAATTTAAATATTTTAAACATTATAATACTAGAACATTTTGCAAATAACATAATTTGAATACAACTATTCTAGCTCAGCTTCCTAGTATTGCAGATGAGGAAATAGCAAGCCTGGTATTAAATATCTGATCCAAGGTCAAACAGCTAGTTTGTCTTAGAACCAGAACTAGAATTGTTACTATTATTTAACCTATGACTCTTTTTAATAATGTTCTTTTCACTGCTGCGTACTCTGTCAAGCTAATCTTTTCACAGAGTTCTTATGAAAGAGAGGTAGACGTTTTGAGAAGAGAAAAATGTTACTCTATATCTGTTATGTATCTTATACCTAGGTTGTTCAGAATGAAGAGAATGAAAACTGTTTAAAGAAAGTGGATTCCCAGCTACTGAGGATGGCCTTAACTCCTTACCCAAAGTTGAAAGCTGCTCTCTTCCCACAGTGCACTGCTCCTAGTGTCCTGCCACCCGATATTACTCTCTACCACCTCATTCAGGTACAGTAGTTAAGTGTATCAGTCAGGGTTCAGGTGCCAAAACAGAAAACACTAACTCTCTCACATGGTGAGTCAAAATGAGGAAATCAGATATGATGGTGAGACCACCCACAAATCAGCAAAGGAACAACCCTTCAGCATCTGTAAGGCTGTTGAACAAGATAGCAATGTTGTCAGAACACAGAAGCTGGAGTCACCTCTGGGAGCTAAATTTAAAACCAGGATGCTTAAGGGAGCTGGGAATGTAGAGGGAAGAAACTAGAAAATTGGAGGAGAGGCCTCCAGAAAGCAAAGCAAATTGAAAATGTCTTGGTCTGTTTCCTCTTCCCATCTTTAATCTCCCCCAGTGTCTTTCATGGCTGTGCTTATCTGGTAGCCAGACAGCAAGGATGCTTGGGAAATGTAGTTCCTTACAATACAAAGCAGAGCAGAGGAAAAATGTAACAGATGAGACAAAAATAGTTGACCAGGATATTTGTGTGCTGCTTGTTTCAAAATCCATTCCAGAGCCAGGGATATAGCTCAGCAACACAGCGCCTGCCTGGCAAGTGCCAGGTCCTGAGTTCAATCCCCAGTACTGGAAAAAAAAAAATCCATTCCATCATTCGATTCTACCACTGATAAGCTCTGAGGATATCATCTCAATAAGTTAGAGTCTTGGTAATGAATCAGTGCATTTTAATCTTTTTCAGTACCCAGAGCTTCTTAAGAATGTGGGAAGCTGGGCGTTATAGCACATGCTTGTAATCCCAGCACTTGGGAAGCCGAGGCAGGAGGATTGTTGTAAGTTCGAGACCAGCCTGGGCTACAAAGTGAGCTCAAGGCCAACCTGAACTGCATAGTGAGACCCTGTCTTGTGAGAGAGGAGCTGAAGATACAGCTCAACTGCACAAGCACCTGCCTGTCAAATGCAAGGTCCTGAGTTCGATCTCCAGTACCCTCCCCTCAAAAAATGTGAGAGAGCTGTGAACTTTGTACCCAGAACAAATTACACAGAAGCATATAGTTTTGTTTGTATTTCTTCTTTCTTTTACAGGACATGTGTGTGGTACATAATGATTGCATTCCTTTGTGGTGTTGGCTTAGCTATATGATACATGTTTGTTTTTTTGTTTTTTTGGTTTTTTGGTTTTTTGAGACAGAGTCTCACTATGCAGTTCAGGCTGACCATGAACTCACGGCAGTCCTCCTGCCTCAGCCTCCTAAGTACTGCGATTGCAGGCATGCGCCACCATGCCCAGCTCTACATAATACATTTTAATTCCTTATTTCATCCCTCTCCCCCATCTCTTAATTCCTTTCCTTTTTTTTCTTGTACGTATTGAAGTACATAATGTTTATTTTATTGTGTGTTGAGGGTACATGTACATGTCACTTCTTAATTCCTCTTTTCATCCCCTGAACTTCTACCCTTCCTCCGTCTCTTGATCCCCTTGCCCATTAAGAAAGCTCTGTCTCCCCACATCCTGTTATCTTTTAGTTTGCTCTTTATTTATGCTGTGAGTTAATTTTGTTTATATTCTAAAGGAGTACACAGACTCCCCGAAGCCTTGATTCAGGGAAGTCAGTTAACAACAGCTTTTGCTTATTTCATTACAAGTCAGTTGTAAAGGCTTTTCTGGGTTTTTTTTGCGGGGGCGGGGGTGGGGACCGCGGATCAAACTCACAACCTTGCGCCTGCCAGGCAGGTGCTTACACTGCTGACTTAAATCCCCGGCCCTATTTTTTGAGACAGGGTGCAGTTCACTATGCAGTTCAAGCTGGTCTTGAACTCACTTTGTAGTCCAGGCTGGTTTTTGAACTCACAATAATCCTCCTGCCTCAGCCTCCTGAGCTGTTTTTTCTGTCGTGCACATAGTCTCACATAGTACCTTCAATCCAACATAAGCTCTATAATTCTATAAAGATACAAAGTCACTCCTACTCTAATGCGAAGAATTCTGGGGCTGCTTAGTATATAATCTGCTGACCAGTGTTGATCTGTGAGAACTGATACCGTCCCAGAATGTAAATCTGTTGTATCACCTAGCACACTGTCTAGTTCCATAGGTTTTTATGTTGTAAGACTTCCTGAAGAAGGAAGCAGAGTGCTGCATTGGCATTCTGATGCAGGGATCTTAGCTCACTGCAGACCAGGACTTCAAGTAACTCTGGTATGAACCATGAATGAGTTGTATAAAAGCCTAGTTTCTCTGCATAAAGTGGTGTGAATCAGCTTCAAGTATAGATGGTTTCACATTGTTCTTTGTTGTTTTTAAGTAGATGGTGTAATTTTAGTGCTGTTATTTTAGAAAAATTATTTATGAAAATTGTTTCTTTAATAGACTAGAGAGTCTTTCTTAGCCATTGAATTCTGATTTGATAGCTCCCTTTTTCCCCCCATTACCCTCCCATCATCTATTCATAGACTTTGCTAAATCTTTGGCCTCACAAATTCCAGACAGCCACTACTCCCTTTCATCTACTCTTTCTGACTTGACCTTAGTCTACCATTTTAAATTTGGTAATGTTTTTGGCTGCCACATTCTTTCAGCTGTCTTGCTCTTTCCTTTTCTTCCTTGACCTAATTTTTCTGACGTTTACAGAGTAATATTTTCTAGGCTTTTGGTTCCAAAAGCATATTTAAAGTGTCTTATGTTATAATTGATTCTACTTTTGCTAAAAGAAAATACATTTTCCAGACATCTCTTAAAGTAAGGTGAGTCTTTAAAAGAATGTAGTTACCAAAAAAAAAAAAAATGTAGCTATCATTTTTATTAAAATAGAGAGCTGTCCTTGTTGTTTTGCTTTTAGTTGTGTTCAAAGAATTATTGTTCAGAGAGATAAAGTTTTGTTTTGTTTTATGGTGCTGGGGATTGAATCAGGGCCTTGCACATGCTGGGTAAGTGCTGTATCTCTGAGCTATAACCCCAGCCCAGCATGTTTTTCACTTTCCCTGTAAGTCAGGTGTGGTGGTATACTCCTGCAATCTTAGCATTCTGGGAACCTGAGGCAGGAGGACTACATGTTTGAGCCCAGCCTAGGCAACTTAGTGAGACTCTGACTCAAAATAAAAAAGTAAAATTTAAAGGGAGGAGATGCTTGGGGGTATACAAAGGCCCTGGGTTCAATCTCTAGTAACAAAAACAACACGAAGTTATTTAGAGAAGCAGATTCCCTATGAAGGCTTTTCGTGCATTTTGTTTACTTATTTTAGAATCACTAAGCGTGTGGCTTTGCCTGACTTTTTCTTTTTTTTCAGTCATTATCACCCTTTGATCCTAGCAGATTGTTTGGCTGGCAGTCTGCCAATACACTAGCAATAGGAGGTAAGTCAATATGGGTGTTTCTTACTTTAGAAATATTTACTAGTATTGATGTTAGAAGCCAATCTATTTTTTCTCTGCTTTCTATTTTAAAAATAATGATAGAAGCTGGGTATGATTGTGCACACCTGTAAGCTCAGCACTCAGTAGGCCTAGGCAAAAAGAAAGAAATTTGAAAGGCTTAGCAAGACCCTGTTGCAAAATAAAAATTTTACAAAGAGCTAGAGATCTGTAGCTTAGTATGAAGGTCCTAGGTTCAAGCCCCAGTACTACCCTCTACCCCACCAAAAGACACACTTTCTAGGAGACTAATTTAAAACAAATTATGAGTTAAAAGCCAGTGTATTATCTTAGTAGTGCTTTATTTCCAGCAGTTCATCTTCATTTGCAATATGGTATCGTAAAGGTTACAGGCCTTAGTATTGGCATTAGTGAATTCTCGTTTTACCATATAAGAGCTTTATGAGCTTAGGCAAGTGATTTAACATTTCTTCAATTCCCTATAAAATAATAACAGTGTTCACCTCATGTGTTAGTATGAAAATGAAAAAAAGACAACGAAACTATAAAACTCTCATGCAGTAAGTACCAGGTGCACACATACTGCTTTTGTGTAGACCATGAGAATTTCTGAGTTTTATGCTGTTTTTATTATTTTATTTATTTATTATTTATTTTTATTTATGTCTTTTTTTTTTTGCGGCATCAGGGATTGAACTCACAACTTCACGCCTGTCAAACAGGTGCTTAAGTCACTGAGCCAAACTCCTGGCCCTTTATGCTGTTTTCAAAACCTAGCTGTGCCAGGCGTGGTGGCGCACGCCTTTAATCCCAGCACTCAGGAGGCTGAGGTAGGTGGAGCGTTGTGAGTTCGCTGGCTTAGGCTACAACGTGAATGAGGCCAGCCTAAACTACATAGTGTGACCCTGTCTCAAAAAACTAGGGCCGGGAGTTTGGGCCAGTGGCCTTATGCTCCTGCCTCACAGGCGTGAGGTTGTGAGTTCAAACCCTGGTGCCACAAAAAAAAAAACCTAGCCGTGGCCAGGGATATAGCTTAGTGGCACAGTGCCCACCTGGCAAGCGAAAGGCTGAGTTTGGTTTCTGATACCAAAAACCCCAAAAAAACAAAAATCCTAGCCCTTTCTATTTCTTTTACCTTTGCATTTAGGGTTTAAATTTGGCTTTTTCTGTTTTTCTTTTACGTTTGTATGTAGCGTTAGCCTTTGATACCATATTCCTTATGGTAGCTGTGTCTGTATTACTCTAAGATTATTTTGCACATGAAAGTACTTCATAAATATTTGACATAAATCAAATGTGTGAACATATTTTATCAACGTAGCTTGTCAAATGTATTGACATATATAAAAATGAGTTTTTCTTCTCTTTTTTTTTTTTTTTTTTGTGGTATTGGGAACTGAATGACTGAGCTACATTTCCACCCTTTTTTGCTTTTTATTTTGAAGCACGGTCTTGCTGAGTTACCCAGGTGTTCTTGATCACAGTCATATTACCTCAGCCTCCTGAGTAGCTGGAATTATGGGCATACACTATATCCAGCTTTTTCTTTTGTTTTCTTTGAGATGGGATCTTACTCTGCCTGAATTGGCCTCAAATTTGTGCTCTTCCCAGCCTCACAAGTAGCAGGGATTAGAGGCATGGGCCACCATGCTTGGCTCATTAAAATTAGTTTTCTAATATATCTGTTTGTATAAGTTCTCATCTGATATACTGATTTACCTATTACCCAGAGTCTAGTGCAGTGCCAGGCCTACAACAGATGTTCAGTAAGTGTTTGTAGAGTGCTCAGAAAAGTAGTACTTATTGCATTATGAAATAAAAACACCATTTCTAATTTATTACAGTCTTATTTTGATGGCTGCAGCTCCATCACTTAGCTAGCAAGAATCTTGACCACCTCCGGGATGTTAAGCCTGCCTAGTTTTTAGAAGTTTCTAAAGTACTTGAGGAAATAAGATACAAAATAAGTGGAATAATTGCCATGAAAACATAACACATATTTATATAATTGGAGAGTCAAGTTTAGTTAGAATGTTCACTTCTTTTTTTTTAATGTGGATTTACCACTGAAAGGGGATGTACGAAAACTGTATGGTGACTTGGCATCTGTGACAGGCAGAATTTTCCCTATACACGGTCTCCACAGTAGGCTCCATCTGCAAAAAAATCAAAATTATTTTAATAAAAATCTCAAGTTTGTTTATTCAACAACTGTGATTACTGTACACTTTACATGTTCAATATTTAGTGAACAAATAGTTTTATATACAGTAATAAGTTACCAAAGTCACTCTGGTCTCAGAATACAAATAGGACATGTGACTTTTTAATCTCAAAGAGTGGTAGTTTAGGTAACAGCATTGTAAGATAACAGATGCCTCTAAGGTCTCCCAAGTCCTTTGTTTTTTTTTTGTTTGTTCGTTTGTTTTTTTTTTTTTTTTTTTTTTTTTTTTTTTTTTTTTTTTTTTTTTTTTTTTTTTTTTTTTTTTTTTTTTTTTTTTTTGGTTTTTTTTTTGGTTTTTTGGAAGCCAAGAGAATGTGAAAATTCCTTAAAATTTCATAAGAAAATTAGGTTTTATTCCGGGGATAAACTTTGAAAATATTTTGCAGAACTGGCTCTTAGAACAAGTTTCACGTGTTATTTTATCTCCTTCTTTTCCCCATATGGGCAGGAAGCGGTTAAGAGGCAGTTAAAAATGAGGGCTTCACAGGAGTAGCGGTTTCATGCTATTCATATCCAAATGTCTTCTGACTTTGAGTTTCTCTAAAAAGAGAAAATATTTTCCTGCTATTTTTAAAAGCTCCTTTTGCAGATTAATAAAGAGGTTTGTAGCCAGAGTTACTGCCATTGCAAAATTAAAGGATCAAATACAATACTAATAGAACTACAAAGATGGTTCAACATGCACAAATTAATCAGTATCATGCACATGTTAAAGGAATGAAGGACAAAAACCATATGCTGATAGCAATAGATGCAGAAAAAATATTTGATGAAACTCAGCATTTTTTCATGGTAAAAATTCAAAGTAAGTATTGAAGGAATCTATAATAAGGAATATATATGGCAAGCCCTCATCTAACATCAGTAGTAACAGTTGAAAACTTTTCCTCTAAGATGGGGAACAAAACAATAATGTCCATTCTCACCATTTCTATTCAACATAATACTGGAAATCCTAGCTAGAACATTTAGGCAAGAAAAAGAAATACAAGGTAACCAAATCAGAAAGGAAGTTCAGTTGTCATTATGTGTAGATGATACAATTTTGTGTACAGAAAATCCTCTAAAAAACACCAACTGTTAAAACTAGTAAATGAATTCAGTAAAGTTATAGAAGATCTATGCACAAAAATAGTAGTGTTAGCAACAAAAAAAAGAAACCAACATAAAGAAAAAAAATAGTAGTGTTTCTGTGTATTAACTGAATAATCTGAAAGAGAAATCAAAACTATCCCACTTACAATAGCATTTAAAAATTTAGGAATTAACCAGAGGTAAAAGATATGTATATAATAGACTATAAAACTTTGGTGAAAGGAATTGAAGACATAAATAAATGGATGTATTCTGTGTTATGGATTGAAAGAATATTGTTAAAATGTTCACTACCTAAAGTGATCTATAGATTTGGTGACATCCTTGTCAAAATTCCTGTGGTGTTTTTCACAGAAGTGGAGAAAACAGTCTTAAAATTTATATGACCGAGCTGGGCGTGGTGGTGCACACCTTTAATCCCAGCACTCGGGAGGCTGAGGTAGGAGGAGCATTGTGAGTTCAAGGCTGGCTTGGGCTACTTTGCAGGCGCAAAGCCAGTTTGAGCTGCATAGTGCGACCCTGTCTCAAATAACTACGGCTGGGAGTTTGACTCAGTGGCCTAAGTGCCTGTCTGGCAGGCGTGAGGTTGTGAGTTTGATCCCTCGTGCTGCCAAAAAAAAAAAAAAAAAAAAAAAAAAAAAATTTATATGACCTCCAGAGAGCTACCGCAAGCGTGAGCAAAACGTCCGGAAGCATCATAATACCTGACCTCAAAACCTGAAAAACTGTAGTAATCAACACAGTATGGTATCAGTATAAGAACAGTGACATAGAGAGATGTAACAGAGTAGAGAACCCAGAAAGAAACTCACTCTCATATGGTCAACTAATTTTCAAGAGATACTAAGAATATACCATAGGGAAAGGACTGTCTCTTCAATAAATGATGCTGGGAGAACTAGCTATTCATATCCAAAAGAATGATATTGTACCCTTCAGTCATACATAAAAATAAAATTGTGTTAAAGACTTAAATGAAAGATTTAAGATTGTAAAACTCCTGGAAGAAAACATACAGGGAAATTGTCTAGACATTGGTCTTGGCAATTTTTTTTTTTTTTTTGAATGGGACACCAAAAGCCTCAAGCAACAAAAGCAAAAATAAGTGGATCTACATCAAACAAGAAAGTTTCTGTCCAGCAAAAGAAACAACTGGTAAAATGAAAAGCATCTACACACTAAAAGAAAATAATTGCAAACCCCAGATGTAGTAAGAGGTCAATATCCAAAATATATAAGGAGCTCACATAACTCAGTAGCAAGACAATAACTCAATTGAAAATTAGCAAAGGTCCCAAAAAGATTTTTTTCTGCAAAAGACATCAAAGTGGCCAAAAGGTATATGAAAAAGTCTTCCGTATCACCAAGCACCAGGGAACTACAAATCAAAACCCCAGTGAAACAGCGTTTTGCACCAGTTGGAATGACTTTTTTAACAGAAACAAGATTCTAAGTACTGGCAAGGGTGTGGAGAAAAGGGAGCCCTTGTACAGTTTGGGGAATGTAGATTGATGACAGCCACTGTGGGAAACAGTATGGAAGTTCTGAAGGAAGTTAGAAATGGAACCACTACCTGACCCATCAGTCTGTCTTCTGGATATATGCCCAAAGGAAATAAAATTACCATTACATAAGACATCTGCACTCCCGTGTTTACTGCAGCATTATTCTCAATAATGAATATATAGAGACTGGGGATTTAGCTCAATGATACAAGTGCCTGCCTGGCAAGCACAAGGTTATGAGTTTGATCCCTGGTACCAAAAAAAAAAAAAAAAAAAAAAAAAAAAAAAAAAAAAAAAAAAAAAAAAAAAAAAAAAAAAAAAAAAAAAAAAAAAAAAAAATAGTGAATATATAGAGACAAATGGGTATCCATTGGCAGATGAACAGATAGAGATATAAAGGTATTACAGAATATAAATATTGTGCTCGCTTTGGCAGCACGTGTATAATGCATATGTATTTCCACACACATACATAGTAGAATGTTGTCCAGCATTAAAAAGAGATCCTGTCATTTACAACAACATGGGTAAAACTAGGAGGCATTCTGCTCAGTGAAATAAGCCAGATTCAGAAAGAAAAATGATGCATGATATATTACATGTAATATCTGAAGGTGGAGGAGAATCAGCCAGGCATGGTGGCACAGGTCTGTAATCCCAGCGTTTCGGGAGGCTATGGCAGAAGAATTGCAAGTTTGCTGCCAGCCTGGGCAACTTTGACTTAGTAGGATCCTGTCTCCAAAAAAAGGTTAGAGATGTAGCTTAATGCAAAGGCTCTGGGTTCAATATTCAGTGCTGCCCCTCCCAAATCAAATACATAATAGCGGAGCAGAATGGTAATTACAGGCTATGGGGAAGAAGACATAAATCAAATAGTACAAAGTTGTACTTACGTAAAATGAAGAAGTTTAGAGGTACAGTATAATGTGCAACATGATGATAATTATGTATAGTGGTAATTTGCCAAGAGAATAGATTTTTAGATAGTTTTACCACCCAGAGAAAGAAATGTAAGTATATGAGATATCGGATTTGCTTGACTATAGTAATCATTAAATCAAAACAAGTATATCAAAATATTATATTGTAGTCTTTAAATATGTGAATTTTCAGAGAGCTAAATAAACTGTTAAAGGTCACACAACTGGTGGTGTCAAGAGCAGGAGTCAAGCATGTTCTTTTATGACCGAAAGTCCTATTAACACTGAGATACTAGTCCTGCCATACTAGAGCTTCTTCCTACCCTGGAAACAGTATCATAATTGCCCTGAGGAGTCACTTCTGGCTATGCTTTTTCATCTCCTTTGGTTTAAGGATATTCCAGACAGTGTGATCTCTCCCCTCAGTCATTTATTAGCATCAATAACCATAGATAGTACTGCAACCAGAAAGTCTGGAAAGTCATGGACCCTTATTCCACTGGCAGCTAGGCCCTACTAGGGCATAACCACAGCTATAATTCAGCACAGAGTCCTTTAATTGAAAAAACCGTGGAGCACTTCAGGTGGCATGGCCCTCAGAGATCCTTTAGCCCAGTCTGCTCATTTTACTATGAAGAGCAGAAATCCAGAGAGGAGAGGAGATCCAGCACTTCGTAGATTCGAAACAGCACTGCAGTGCTAATTGTGAATCCTACGAGAGTCTAGGAAGAAAAAGAAGAAAGGGGAAAAAGCGACTAAAATCACAGGATGGTGGCAAATTCTTACAATCCCAGCATTTAGGAGGCTGAGGCAGAAGGATCACAAGTCCATGCCCAACCTGGACTACACAGTGAGACCCTATCTCAGAAAATAAAAACAAATAACATTTCAGTAGGTTCAGTATGGGGGAGAGTACAAATGAAGGCTACCTGTACATTTAAGTAAACAAACTAATATATTTTGATAGGTTCAAAGAGATATAAAGTGTACTATGGTACAAAATGATTGTAGAGACCAACAAATTTTTTTCCATTGAAGAGTTAAGCTTTCCATGTGCAAATCGGAAAGTAACGATCATGAAGTGCAAAAAATTAATATTGCTCTACTTTCTTTCCTAGATGCACTGAGCCATCTTCCACATTTCTCTAGCCCTGGTCTGGTAAATAAATATGCTGTAGTGGAACGTCTGAATTTTGCTTATTATTTACATCATGGGCGCCCATCATTTGCATTTGGTACTTTTCTGGTCCAGGAATTAACCAAGAGCAAGACTCCCAAGAAGCTGTAAGTACTTAAAACATAAAATTTTTCATTTGTGCTATTTTATAATTATCAAAATAATGTATTTTTATTATAAAATAGTCAAATAGTTCCAGAGAAGTGAGAACGAAGACAAAAGTCTTGCAAGTCTCTTTTATTTCCATTCTACATACCAACATGGTTGAAAACATGTTGTGCATCTTTCTAGAAATTTGTTCACACATAAAAATGTAAATTTTGTGCTTTAAGGTGTCAAATTTAACTGGTATTAATCTTGTTGGTAGTTTATGTATATACTCAGAATCAGTAAGACATTGTTTTTGAAGTTCTACCCCATATGTCCTGGATGAAGTTGGAAACAAGAATAGCGTAAACTATGAGTAGGTGCTTTAAGAGAAGGTAAATCTGAGGGAATGAAGGCCATAGAGCCTGAAAACAACTAAAAAGTTACCTAGAACCAAGTGGATGTGTGCAGGCGGTACAAAAGGGAAAATCACACGTCTGGCACTGCATGTGTCATTGATGTAATTCCACTTGCTGTTCTTGGTGAGAAAAGTTTTATGTGCTGATGTGATTTTAATTCCTTTCTTTTTCAGGATCGAGCAAGCAGGCAAGGAAGCCTATGTCTTAGGGCTCTCTTCTTTCCACATACCTTCCATAGGAGCTGCCTGTGTCTGTTTCCTGGAATTACTAGGCCTTGACAGCCTCAAGCTCAGAGTTGATATGAAAGCAGCCAATATAATTTTGAGCTACCAGTGTAGAAAAGAAGATGCTCAGTACAGCTTTATCCGAGAGTCTTTAGGTACAGCACCTGTTCTTTATGTGGCTTGTTTTTTTAGAGGAAAAGAACTGAATAGATCTAAAGCATTGAATTGTGAGCATTTGGGAAGGAACAATTACCTTCCTAGGTTTTTTTGTTTTTTGCTTTTTTGCATTGCTGGGGATTGGATGTGGGGCTTTATGTATGCTGGGCAAGCGCTCTACCACGGAGCTGCATCCCTAGCTACCATGTATTTGTTCTTTATCTCACTTTCTTGGGCACTTTAATTGGGTCCTGAAATGACTGTGGACCGTGTTATTCAAATAGAAATGCTCAGGTCCTGACTTTTTCTCTTGGCCATAAATATACAGATGTGGGTGCATTTGAGGCAGGGTCTTGATATTGCTCAGGCTAGTCTCAAACTCCTGGGCTCTAGTGATTATCCTGCCTCAGCCCCTGCCACCTTGCCCATCTCACACTTTTTGTTCATGTTTCTTATAGCTGAGAAACTGTCTAAACTGGCAGATGATGAAAAGGCAGCCACAGAAGAATTGCTTGTTCTGTTAGAAGAAGGTACATGGAATAGCATTCAGCACCAGGAAATAAAGAGGTTTGTGATTTTCAATCCCAGCCTCTTTCTAGTAAGTTTCTTGTGCTAACCTGTGTTGGCCTAGTCTTCTAGCACATCTAGTGTTTTCACTAAAATCACCCTAGACCTGATCTTCTTACCTATCCTGCATATCACAGACATTAAATAAATGGAACTTTTTAAAATTGTTCCTTGCCAGTAGTGGTTCCCTTTTCAGAAATGGTCTTACCAAGAGATGGAGAGGAACTTTGACCGTCCGGTCAGAAAAGTATTTTAAGTGTTACATGTTGAAATGATTGCAGGAAATGTGAATGCAACTCTCACAAAATTAGATTTTAAATATTGTCCTTAATGTTTTCTTCCTATCATCTATCAACTGAGGTTGGAAGCAGGAGTGAGCATCTGCCAGCAAAAACACACACTTGCCATCTTTTCCCAGTGTTCTTTCCTTAGGGCAGCCCTGGGAACACACTGTTACCACTCTTGCTGATTCAGTTCTCAGCATTTCATTCTTGGAGAGGAACACGTGCCCTTTCTCTAGTAGGAGCCCCAGGCACTGGCCCCAGCTGTAAAGTGAACCACGCAAGAGAATTAATCAGAAAATTTCTCAAGTGCCTATTTTTTTATTCTTTTATTTTTTGGTCAGTACCAGGGATTGAACTCACAGCCTTACACCTGCCAAGCAGGCACTTAAGCCACTGAGCCAAACTCCCAGCCCTGCTTTTTTTTGAGGCAGGATGGCACTATGTAGTTCAGGCCGGCCTTGCTCACGTTGTAGCCCAAGCCAGCCTCAAACTCACAACACTCCACCTACCTCAGCCTCCCAAGTGCTGGGATTAAAGGTGTGCACTAGCACGCCTGGCCGTCTGGCCCTAGTTTTTTGAGACAGGGTTGTACTATGTAGCTCAGGCAGGCCTCATGCTCACCGTTGTAGCCCAAGCTGGCCTCAAACTCACAATGCCCCTCCTATTTCAGCCTCCTGAGTGCTGGGATTAAAGGCGTGAGCCACCACACCCGGCTGTTTCTCAGTTTTTCTAAGGATGATCCGTAACTATTAGAATCAATATTTGGTAATTAGGGAAGGAATGAACTGTGCCAATTCATTAAGAAAGCTATTCCACCTTATGAGAAAGAGTCCATTTTCAAAGTAGTCTAATAAATATTTTTTGAAAAGCCTTTTTTTCTTTTTTAGTGTTACAGACCTAACCTGTGTCTTTGCATGTGCTCTGCCACTAAACTTCATTCCCAGCCCCATTGAAAAGCTTCTTAGAGAATACACTGCAGTTCCATTTATTTAATTTTTACTAATTTGCAGTTTCAAACTGAAACTATGTTTTCATAAGAGTTTTTTTCTGTACCATCCCATCCCTAACTCTAATTCTAGGTTATCCAGTGAATCTGAGAGCCAGTGGGCATTAGTGGTACAGTTTGGCAGGCTCCACAACCTGAAACTGAGCACATCCTACCTTCTAGAATGTGCCAAAGCGAATGACTGGCTGCAGTTCCTTATTCATAGCCAGCTCCATAGCTACCACCCAGAGGAGGTAAGCATAAGCTGGCGGACTCTTGAGGAAATCTAAATACTTCTGTGAAGATAGTGTTCTTTCTATTGCATAAATAAGCTTTTTAATTTTAAAATTTTTTATTAGTGTATGTTAACAGTACATAATATATACATTTATTATGGGAAATTGGCATATATACATACCAAATATTGATCATTTTTTCTTTCCTTTTCCTTTTTTTTTTTTTTGTTTTGTTTTGTTTTTTGAGATAGGATCTTGCTGTGTAGTTCAGGCTAGCCTTGAACTCACAGTATAGCCCAGGCTGGTTTCAAAATCAACGCAGTCCTTCTGCTTCAGCCTCCCAATGCTGGGATTACAGGCGTGCGCCACTGTGCCAGCTACTCTTGATCCTTTGTAATTCCACTTCCCCTTTGCTCTCTCCCAATCTCGCTCCCACCCCCAGACACCCTTTCCGTCTCACAAAGTTGATCTCCCTGTTTTCTGTCATCTTCTATTTTGTTCTGTAAATGATTTATACTTTGGGTTTCTCATATAAATATAAAGTGAAATTATGTGCTATTTACCCTGAGTCTGACGTATTTCACTTAGCATGCTGGACTCAAGGTGTATTCATGTTCCTATAAATGATCAAATTTATCCTTCTTAGCCTTTTACTATGACGCTTATTTTTACTAACAGTGGGTTCATGTCAGACATTAATAGTTGACTAGTCATTAATACTGAAAAGCTTGAAAAGTTTTTGTGACTCCAGATTGAATATAGAAATCCACTCAAAAGAACAACTTTGTAGAATTATGTGCTCAGCTCTGACACAGCTCAGGGTGGGAAAGAAGAATTTTGCCTCTGCTTTTCTGTAACGTATTCAGTTCCAGGTGAAAGTAAAAGTTGGGTGTGTATTTTAATTATCTGCTATGCTTTCTTAGGTGAAGCCCCTTCTTCAGTGTTTCAGCCCAGTCCTGCAAGATCACTTACAGCTGGCTTTTGAAAACTTGCCCTCAGTGTCCAGCTCTAAAGTGGACAGTGATCAAGTCAGTGCCGAGTCCCCTCAGGAACTCCAGAGAAACAAAGAAGAGATGACTAATTTCTTTGAAGTTCTGCTCCAGTGCTCAGAGCAGCCAGACTCCTGGCACTGGCTGCTGACTGAGGCAGTGAGACAGAAGGCCCCTGTCCTCAGCATCCTGGCTTCCTGTCTCCAGGTGAGGGACAGGAGAAGCCTAAATTAAGGACCTAGACAGCGATAGAAGAAAATAGCGAGGGACAAGAAAGGCTAATAATGATAAGTGGGTTCATGATGCCAGTGAAGCTCTAGTATGTTTTAAGGTGACTGAACCACTTTGTCTTATTTTAGGCTCTGGGTCTGGGTCATTTAGTACTCTTCCTCAGGTTTACATTCAGTGAGCTCAAGTGGTAGAGGTGTGATTCCTGGTTGATGGTGACAGGGAGGACACTGGTGAATACACATCACTGCTTCAGCAGGGAGGGAGGTGTTCCACAGTCCCTTACTTGCACCTCCAAGGAGGACAATCCTGTTCTGCTTATAAACCTCTCTGTTGTCTTCACCTTTGACCTGCCACACACTGCACGACTATTTTGGTCCCTTTGTTGTTCATTAGATTTTGTGTCGTGTTTGGAAGTTTTTAATCCATCTTAACTAATAAGATGACTCATTCTAAATAGGAAATGCTCATCTGTAGTATTTGTTGTATCTGTTAGGAAGCCCAACCTATTATTTTACTATGAAAATTTATCCAATGTCAGGATGCCAGCACTGTTTCCTGTCTCTGTGCTTGGATCATTACCTCTGTGGAGGACAGTGTTGCTGCTGAAGTAATGGGATGTGTTCGGGACTTGACAGAAGGCCATCCCTGGGACCTTGAGGACTTTTCCATCATCTGGAGAACATTATTAACAAGGCAGAAGAGCAGGACTCTCATCCGAGGTTTCCAGCTTTTCTTTAAGGTAGTAAATGATTACTTCAGTTCTCTCCAGGGGTCACAGGCATTACTTCAGCATGTCCCTCTTTGACTTTTTCTTATTCTCATCCGTAGATTTTATTTATTTATTTATTTATTTATTTATTTATTTTGATACCGGGGATTGAACTCACAACCTCACACCTGCCAGGCAGGCACTTAGGCCACTGATCTAAATCCCCAGTCCTATTTTTTGAGACAGGGTCTCACTGTGCAGTTCAGGCTGGCCTTGAACTCACTTTGTAGCCCAGGCTGGTCTCGAACTCACAAGGATCCTCCTGCCTCAGCCTTCCGAGTGCTGGGATTAAAGGTATGCGCCACCACGCCCAGCTATCCGTAGATTTTTTTACGCCAACGCTAGGTGATAATAGAATGTTCATTTGTTTGTTTTATAGTGCTAGGGAGTGAACCCAGGGTCTTGCACATGCTAGGCAAATGCTCTACTGCTGAGCTACACCCCCAGCTCTGCATTTATTTAGTAGTGTTCAACTATGTTCTTTTAATAAGTTCTCACAACAATCCTATACAAAATAAAGGATTTTATGAAGTGTATATTATCCTCATTTTACACACTAATGAACTAGTGCTCACAACACTTAATTACCCAACCCAAGAACTCGGAGTGCTTTATACTTTGTAGTATGTTTAGAATTCAGATTCATACTTTCTAATTCAAAACTCCCCTTGAAAGCAGTGGATTCTGTGGGTTGGGGGGGGTGGGCAGGCCCTGGGAGCCCAACATCCAGCATTGTGTGTTAGGGACACCATATTGCCATCTAGTGGATGACTCCTGCCACCTGTGGCGAATCAAATCTAAAATAAAAAATGATTTTGTGAAATAGCTGTACCCACCCAGAGTATCTTTTTTTCCAAAAGGAAATATAAATTTGACAATTTTTCTTTTTTAGGTGTATGATTTAATTCTACTGTGAGGCTGTTTTTAGTAACATTTAACATTCTCTTACTTGCCATTATTCATTGAGAAACTATCAAGGCCAGGATTTTCTCATTTCAAACTCTTCTTCAAAGGATTCCCCATTGCTACTGATGATGGAAGTATATGAATTGTGTATGTTCTTCAAGAATTACAAGGAAGCCAGAGCTAAACTTCAGGAATTCCAGAAGAGCCTTGAAACTGTAAGTTGAAATTAAGACTGCTCTTTCTCACTGACTTAAAATTGGCCTGTTGCCTGCTAGTGGTCAGGATGAAGTATCAGGTGAATAGTGGCTATGTAGTATAAATCAGACTAAATCGTTTGCACTATACCAGAGATGGGGAAGCGAAGGCAGGGGGCCACAGGGATCTCACTTGCAGCAGCTTATCTGTTGGCATCAATAGAAAGGTTTCATGTAATTGTTGCACTATGACCACTTTTTTGATTCTGCATCTGAACTCTGGATAAAGATTAATGGTCCCTCTGGACACCGGAGCAGGGTGGAGGTCATGAGCCACACTTGGTCAATCCAGGATAGCCCCAGCTTTATTCATTATGGTAGAAAAGAATGATTTTTTATCAGTACTCCTGGAGGTTCTACTATCCTTGTCTAAACCATGTTGAACATGTGGTTAGTCTCAAGCTCTACTCCTTCAAATGCTTGTTTCAGACCTAGTTATCATGCCAAAATTACAAATTTTTCTTTCGAGACATAGTCTCCCTATGTAGTTCAGGTTGGTCTTGAACTGACTATGGAGCCCAGGCTGGCCTCAAACTTGTATCGATCTTCCTGACACAGCCTCCCAAGTACCAAGATTATAGGCATGTACCACCGTACACACCAAACTTACTATTATGGGGGGGAAAAGCAGAAGCCATAAGAAAGGAGGTGTATGCCCTAGTTTTGCATGGTGTTTTTAGCACTTGCCTTCTGTACCCACCAACAGCTGTATGGTAAATGAGATACACATAAATACCTACTTTACTCACCACAAATATCAAGGGAAATGTCTCTCTGGTCTTTTGTTCTTAGTCACAGTAGTCTTAACTCCAATGAAGATATAAAGGCTATATATTTGAAAATACTGTGTCAGTTATTTGAGTAAGGCTGGGGTGCCTAAATCACACACACACACACACACACACACACACACACACACACAGACCTATTTATTTCCTCACCCTGTTACTCTGAGACGGGGGGTCCTGCCAGGGTCTCCTGGTTGCTGCCAGCCTGCCAGGCCCAGTCTTCTGTGGAGTCATTGCAGCTGTCACCTCAGCCCTTTACCTCCCTAATTCATTTGCTTGTGGTAGTCCCTCTTCTTAGAGCAGGAGAGTTAAGTAAAAAAATAATAAGGACTAATGCCCTAATCCAAGCTGATTTTAATGAGGACACTTTAGAGGGATAAAGAATCAAGAATAGATGTATTACCTAACTTTTGACTTTTGTACAGTAAGTCCTTCTCCATTCCAGGAGAATTGTTTGTAAGTCAGATTTGTTTGTAAGCCAACAAAGTGAGTCTTATACAGTACACCTGTGAAAGTTCAGGGTTTAAATGTTCATTAAGTCAGAGACTTGCTGTAAAGCAAACATCCACCACAGTATCTAAGAGGCACTAATAGGGAGCTGCCTCTTGCTCTGTCATTCTCATTGTCATCCCCTTAAATATCAGTGAGGGAGCACCTCCAAAATAATCTTCCTTTAATGATAGTGGATGGCCCAGAATGGTGGCACATGGCTAGCTACTTGGGAACCTGAAGGAGAAGGCACTTGAGCTCAGAATCAGTTTGAACAGTACAAGAACAGTACAAGAAGACCCTGCCTCAAAAAGTTAAAAAAAAAAAAAAAAAAAAAGCAAATAAGCCATATTGAAATTTCAAAGAGGATAATGAAAAACAGACAGGTAGCACTATACAGAATCTGGGAAAGAGAGTAGTGAAGAAAATTCCAAGTAGTAGTAAGGAGACAGTAGTAATACAACATGAGATTTTATAAGCCATTCCTTAACTGAAGACCTCTGCAGTATTGGGCCTTCCTTTAAAGACAGTATTGCAATCTACATTACAGCCAGAAAACCTCTGTGTGTATTATTATACCTTCAGAGTGACTTTTTTTTTCCTTTAGCAGTACTGAGAAGTGAACCCATAGCCTTTGCACTGAGCACCATCCCAGCCATGTATAAATTTCTTTTTTTTTTTTTTTTGGTACTGGGAATCAAACTCACAACCTCATGCTTGCCAGGCAGGCGCTTGTGCCACTGAGCTAAATCCCCAGCCCCTAAATGTCTTTTTATTTTGAGACAGTCTCACTAAGTTGCCCAGGCTGTATTTGAACTTGCAGTCCTGCTGCCTCAGCCTCTCAAGAGTGCTGGAATTACAGGTGTGGCATGTGCTACCACGCCCTGTGTGTTGGTTACTTTTCCCTTGTTGCTCAGACAAAAATACCTGATGCCCAAAATTAAGGAAGGAAAGGTTTATTTAGCTCACAGTTTGTGAGGTTTCAGTCCATAATCTGCTGGGTCCAAGACAGGGCGGCGTGGCAGAGGGTAACAGTTCATGGTGGTGGAAAACAGCAAAAGCAACAAGAGCAAAAGGGGAGGAGTGAGAGAGAAGACTCTTTCTGTCCCTTATATTGTATGCAGGCTACCCACCCCAGGGTGGGTGTAGCATTCACACCCATAATCCCAGCACTGGACCATGAATCAGTCACAAACTCGAGAAACCTACTCCCATGACTACATGAGGCTTTGAGGGGACATTCAGACACAAATCATAACACCCTGCTTTTACTTTGGTTTGGTTTGGTTTGGTAGTGTTGTGTTGTGTGTTTCTTTTCTTTTCTTTTTCTTTCTTTCTTTTTTTTTTTTTTATTTTTTTTTATTTTTTTTTTGCGGCACTAGGGATCGAATTCACAGCCTCACACCTGCCAGACAGGCACTTAAGCCACTGAGCCAAACTCCCAGCCCTAGTTTTTTGAGGCAGGGTCGCACTGTGTAGCTCAAGCCGGCCTTGCGCTCTGTGTTTCTTTTCTTGAGACAAAGTTTCACTGAGTTGCCCTCACCAATGTTGCAGTTCTCCTGCCTCAGCCTCCAGAGTACCTGAGACTACAAGGTTACAACTGAACCCAATTCAGGAGTTAACTTTTTATCCCACTTAAAGGCCCAGTGTTTTTTATTATGTTGTCTCAAGTCTAGAGTGAAATATGAAATACATATGAAA
>RJWM01001948.1:114485-140198 GCA_004363535.1 Dasyprocta punctata | reverse complement strand
ACTTTTAAACTGTCTTATGCATACCCTTATATAAAACTATGTCTTTTTTCCATACCTTCCTTCCTCGGTTCCCCTTGTAATACCTCTTATTGTCTTCAAACTAAATGCCCTTACCAATTGGCCAAATATAGTCAAATGAGATAGTACTGAATAAAACCAATAACAGATAAGATAATGGGGGCAATACATAGTAATGTAGCGTTGATTTCTATGATGCCTCATGTTAGCTTCAAGGCAGTTGCCTATATCATCTGTTGTAACACGATCATACTAAGATAGGTTAAAATCCCTCAGAACAGAGCAGTGAAAGTAATACCTGGTTTTGAAGCAGGGTGATCATATATCACTGAAGGCTACCCTTATAAATTTTGTTATCTTTACAATAGCTGTGTTTGCCATCATTTATGATGAAGATAGGCCGGTCGAGGTAGAGTAGGATTAAAGTAAATAGCTCATTGAAAACAATACTGGACTTAAATCCCGTTAATGGATTATTCATTTGTCTGCCCTGCTCGGTGGTATCTCTCTGTCGCTTTTTCTGGAGCTGTGGACTTCTTTATCTCTCTCTAGAATGTCCTTCAGTATTCTCTGTAGAGTTGGCTCAGTTGTCATAAATTCCTTTAGTCGTTCTTTGTTGTGGAAGTATCTTGTTTCTCCATTGATTTTAAAAGATAATTTTGCAGGGTACATTAATCTAGGTTGGAAGTTATTTTCCTTCAGGGCTTGAAATATTTCACTCCAAGCTCTTCTTGACCTGATGATTTGTGTTGAGAAGTCTGTCGTGATTCTGATGGGCCTTCCTTTGTAGGTAATGTCTCTTTTCTCTAATAGCTTTTAATATTATGTTTTTGTGTTGGATTTCTGGAATCTTGATTATTATATGTCTGGGTGTAGGCCTGTTTTGGTCAAGTTTAGCTGGAGTTCTACATGTTTCAGTTATCTGAAAGTCTCTTCCTGTTCCCATGCTTGGGAAGTTTTCTGAAATTATTTCTGTAAATATTCTTTCAATTTGATTTGTATTGACCCCTGCTTTTTCACTCACACCTTTTATTCATAAGTTATGTTTCCTTGGGTTGTCTTGCAGCTGTTGCACTGCCACTTCCAGATTTCTAATTATCTTGAGAAAGTGTCTCCTTTCTTTTTCCCAAGTTTTCATTCTTTCTTCCAGATACGAAAGTCTATCCTTAGTTTCCTTCAAGTGGTTCTGCCAACTTTTATTGGAGTCTTTGATGTCCTGGTAGTCTCTCTGAATCTGATTAATGCGTTCTAAGTCTTTATTTGTTTGATTCTCATTTTCCTTTGATTTTTCATCCTCCATCTTTCCTGCTCTGTTTCCTTTAGAGGCGCTTAGCGATTCGCCGATTATGTATTTTATTTCAATTCTCAGTTGGGCTAACAGTGCCGCTTTAATTTCTTTTATAGCTTCGTGGAGTTGTCTCCCCACTTCAGTTGTCAACTCCTCTGAGAGTTTAATTTTTGGACTCCCGACCGTTTCAGCGTTAGCGTCCCTGGAATTGGTTCTGCTTGTATCAGAGTCTGGAGAGCGCCCTCTGCCTTTCCATCTTGGCATTTTCCTGGGCTCGCCAGTGAGGCTGTGTTGGTCCACTGCCTCTCCCAAGCCTGTTTCTGCTCCACGGATGTCTGCCGCAGTGTGTGAGAGGACGGGGCCGCTGCCTGGTAACCCGTACTGGGCCATCCGCCAAACTTCCCCTATCACCCCCAGGGCACCCGCGCCGTTTCCACCACGACCTTCCAGGAACGGTGCCTAATTAGGTGCAGTTCCGGTTTCAAGATGGATGCCTGTCCCTCGCTCTCCCTTGGGGGTGGGGGCTGGGGGCTGCTGGGTTCACTCACTCGCCTGCTCGCGACCACCTCACTCCACAGTCGACCGCCACCTCTGCCGTCCCGCCACACCGTAGCAATTCCACCGGTAATTCCACCGCATATCGCCAGCACCCAGATTGTATCTTCTCAGCTCGGGGCGCAGCGCTGATTGGATTCGGCTCCAGTCAGAGGTGCTGCTGGTCTCCGCCTTAGTTTATTTCATGCTTTTACTCTTTCCGTGGGCTACAGTTCTCGTTTTAGATTCTTCTTGGGTCCAGAGGACCCATCTCCCTCTTTTTTTCTTCTTTCTGTTATTATATTAGTTTATATTCCAGCATTCGGATGGTATATTCAGGGAGCCTCCCTGTCACGGTGCTATCTGGGTGGCCATCTTGGAGGAAGTCTCTGGCTGTAAATTTTTGATCATGCCTAATTGGAGTTCTATATACCTCACTGATGTGTATGTCAAATTCTTTTTCCCTACCAGGGAAGTTTTCTTCCATGGCATCTGTGAACAGTTTTTTAATATTTGTGCTGTCTCCTGCTTTTTCATTGACTCTAATCTTAAGTTATTCTTTGTATCATCTAGGATGTCCTGGATTTTCTCATTATCCCTTGCTATTTTTAAGAAATCTTTCTTTTCATGATTGCTAACTGCAAGTCTGTGTCCTATGTCTGTGATTCTATCCTCACACTGGGTCATTCTATTGTGGAAACTTTCAATAGATTTTTTATTCTCCTGTATATCTGTTTGAATCTCTTTTATGTATTCTATTTCTTTCCCATTGTGAATATTTATGGTTTCCATCATTTTCTTAAGCTCCTCTATTTTTTAAAATCTGTATCTGCTGTAGAGTCACTAAGCATGGTTTTCATTGTGGATGCTATCTCTGCAGTTATCTGACAAATTATTTCTCATTTGATTTTTTTCTAGAGCCTCATCCAATTGCTTTGTTGTTACCACTTCAGAGAGGTCAGGTGGGTGGCTTTCAAATTGTCCCACCTCATTGCCCCCAGGTTTGCCTTTGGTGAACTGGATGTCTGGAGTTGCATTTTGTTTAAGTGTCTTCTCATTTTCTTTCTTTCTCTCGTTTTTTTAGTTTAATTCAATGGTTGATGCTTGTACATTGCATATGGTGAACTGTATTATTGCTAGTATTTAGAAACCTTAGCAAGTGACTACTTCTCAGTGGTATCTTTCCAGTGTAACTGGTGTTTGGGTTTTGAATCTGTTGTAAGATACTACCTTTTCAATTTGTTTGGAATGAGAAGTTGCTGTCTGCTTGTCCTAGCCCCTGGTTCTTTGTGCTACAGTATTTTCTATGACTCTTAGTTATTCTCAGTCTTGGAATACCAGGAGGAGCATTTTGTTAGAACAATTATATCACTGTTGGCTAAAATAGTACTGTCAGCAATAGCAATAGAGTCAAACACCACCTACAAAATGACAAACTAGAGTAAACCATTAATTTGCCACCTTTAACTGTAAGAACTAGATTTGTGGCTATATAACAAAATCTAAAACAAACCAGAAAGTCATATGCAGTATATAAGTCCTTAATATGTCAATTTTACCCTTAGGGGTTAAAATTTAGAAGGGTTAGAGAGAAAATGGAGAAGCAGAAGAAGAGGAAGAAATCAGAAGTAAGATTGGAGGACAAGGGGATCAGGCTATCTTTGGGAAACTGGAGGAAAAGAGAGAAGGAATAGATAAAAGGAAGAATAGAACAGAACAACAACCACAGAAAGGCTAGAAACCACATTTATACTTATATAAAAACAAGATCAAACAATGGAAGAGAAAAACAAAAAATGAAACAAAACCACAACAGAAAACAAATGAGGATTTTGTTGGTTTTCTCTGCTGTCACTGGTAGACAACATGTAGAGACAGAGTCCAGATCTGTGTAGATTTATCCCAGCAAACCAGAAGTAACTTTATGGTAGGGTAGTTCAGGCTGTATCCTGAGACCAGACTTATTCAGCCTGCAGTAATCAGCACACCTTCTGCAGTGAGCCTGAGTCCAGCTGGGAGCCGCTAGATGGAGCTGGCAGCGGCACTGAGTTCTGGGCTCAGCCATCCCTCTTCAAGATGGCTCCTGGCCATCTTCACTGAGCCCCTGGCACTCACCCCCAGCTAGTGCAGTTCTTCATGTCTGCTGTTCCTCTCCACTAATGCATCTGTCTGTGGAGGCCTCTGGAGTCACCAGCTATGACCAGGTGTCTTCAGGTTTGAAACATTCCTCTTGTGCAGTGGATCTGAGCCAGGGAGAGGGCACTGCTGGCTACCTCCTTCTTCTTCGTTGAAATTTCTCTCTTCACTCTCTAAGCATACTTCAATTTTTGCTTCAGATCCTCCCTGGGTCCAGGAAAACTCACTTCTTTCCTTGTCTTCCTTGTGTTGCTCTATTCCAGTATCTGGAATGACTCTCAGAGAGGCTCATTCTCTGCTGCTTACTGCCCTACCATATTGGTGTTCCTGCATGTATCTAAATTTGAACTCAACTTCCCACCAAAAACTCTTGCACCTTCTGTTTCTCAGGCTTAATGAATGACTTCCCTCTCCCTCTGATGTGTCTATAGAGGATGCTCACAGTCTCTCCACACCGCTCCCTGCCTTCACCATGGTGACAGAATTCTGAGGTAATGTCCTGGGGTATTCCAGGACCCCAAGGAGTACACACATTTCCTCGTTACTCAACCAAATGCTCATCATGATGCTGCTATGAAGGAGTTTTGCAGATATATATTTGACCTAGGTAATGGGGGATTATTCTAGCCCTTAAAAGAGGTCAGGCTTTTCCCAATGAAAGAAATTTGGAGTGAGAAGGATCTGACATGAAGGAGATTCTCTGTTGCTGGCCTTGATGTTGGAAGCAAGAAATGAATGGCTTGATGGGGCTGAGAGCAGCCTTCACAGACAGCAAGAATGCAAGGACCTCAGTCCTACAATTGCAAGGAACTGAATTCTGCTGATAACCATGTGTGCTCAAAAGAAGATCCCCAAGCTCCAAATGAGATAGATGGTCAGTGAGCCCCAGCATTTCCTGGACTCATGAGACCTGGAGCAAAGAACTTAGCCACAGTGTGCCTTGGCCTCCAATTCACAGAACTATGAGCTGAAAATGAGTGTCATTTTAAACTAAGTTTGAGGCCATGTGTTACACTGTGGTACACTCACCCCTAGAAACATTAAGCCACCAAATCCTTTCAGAAATCTCTTATTTCCATTCTCTCCTCTCTGCCTTCTCTTCTGCTGTCTTTTGCTCAGAAGTTCATCACCTTTTTCAACCAGAACAATTGTCCCTTTGCGTCCCTCTTCAGAACAATGACCTTGATGGTCCTTTTGCGTGATCACCTTCCCCTTCTGTTCCCCTTAACACTATCACTATCCTTTCCATGTACATCTCCTCCTGCTCTCAGACCACATGTGCTTTACCTCCTACCTTTGTCTCTTGGACTCACAGTAGCTTTGTCTATGGCCAAGGAAACTCCAACGAAGATTGGTAGAGCAGGTGTGCTCACTTCATTTGTGGGAAGAAACATTTGCCATGTGCCTGCCATATGTCTAACCTCTCCTCAGGATGGGGGCTAACGAGTAGCTCATAAAGTCTGACTTCAAGGTGTTTAATTTGTAGTGGAAAATAGGCACACAGATTAGGAATAACATGACTAGGTAGTAAGAACAAGCTGGAGATAGGCATGGGAATGCTCAGAAGGGGTTCTAACATCTAAACAAAAGGGACAAGCCAATTCTGGATATGTTGAATGTGGGATGCCCACAGAACATCAATGTCATGTCCAGTGGGCATTTAGATGAATGGATCTGACACTCTGAGGAATCCCTGGTGTGACTGTGCAGTTTCTGGAGTCTGCAGAACACAGGTGCTAAGTGAGGTGTGGGGGTGGTTGAAATCATCCATAGAACCTAAGAGGAGAGGAGTGATGTGCTAAAGATGGAATCTCAGGTAGCACTTTTGGTAGGTACCCAAGGTGAAGACATTAAGAAGGCTGCAACGCAAAAGCTCATTAAGTATACAGATAGAAGATGGTGATACCACAGAAGCCAATGGAGTAGAATAAGGCTCAATGGGATTAAATATAACAGAGAGCTTGAGAAAGTTAGGGACTGAATACTGTCCACTGGCCTCAGCATAGATGGCCATTGATAGTCCCAGTGAAAGCATTTTCAAGTAGGTGGTGAAGGGAAAAGTCAGGCAGGAGTACACCAAGATGTGTGCACTGTGTGTTCACAAAGTGTGAGCAATAATGGTGGTAGAGGCTGGGAGCTGAGTCTCAAGGGAGGAGTTCTTCAGCATAAAAGATTAAAGTGCATTAGAGCATATTTATAAGTTGAAGGCGAGGAGGTTGTGGACAGGAAGAGACTGAGGATGTAGGAGGGAGATGAAGAGACGTAAGGAACAAGGTCCTGGGAGACATGAGAAAGACAAGGGTCAAGGGCCCTGGGAAGAGGTAACCCTGCACTTACTTCCTCATGTGAGAGTGGAGGAAGGGAAGCAGGTGTGGATAAGCATCTAAGTGATCCTAATTTTCATCGTAAATCAGGAGTCAAGTTTCTGTTAAGCACAAGTTCTCAGAGTCTGTGACTTTTAAAAAACACTTACCTCTTCGCTGACTGCCATGGAATAGCATTTGGATGTTGTATCTGTTAGAACTCCCGTAGTCTTCAGTGTTGAGACAAACTGGCACAGGTGGTCAAAGTCATCCATTTTTATATCTAGATGGATCTGGCAGGGTCAGGGTGATTGGTGATTGATGTCAGGATCCAGTGACACTGGCAGACCATGTTCTCTGCCTGGATGTACAAGGCTGGCCTGCTGGCTGGGCTTTCTTCTTTATGCTGGCTTTGTTCATAGGCATGTTCTTTATCAGGTGTTACAAACCAGCTGTATGAGAAAGTGATTCCAACAGCTGGAAGAACAGGAGTCTCCTGTAAACTTCTGAGATGGTCCGGACATTTAACTGTCAAGCTTAGGTCTTTTATCTATCCTTTATCTGGGGCACCTGAGATTAGGAAAGACAGTGGTTCCCCATGGTAGTAGCATCAGAATTTCCCAACAAGCCCGTTGAAACATAGATTCTGGGACCCAACCCAGAGGCCTGAAAATGGGCATTTCTGGCAAGTTCCCAGGACAGGCCAAGGCTGCCAATATGGGGACCACAGTTTGAGAAACATGCTCTAGAGGCAATCATGGTACAGCCTCCTAAGAAGGGGAAATGCCTACTGCACCCAACATCTGTTCTCCAGAGTCAGCCTCTGAGCATATACCTGGCTGGTCCTGAGAATTGTGTTCTCCTGAATTCAGTTGTTGACGCTCTTACCCCTGATGTGATGGTCAGTCCACCAGCCAGAAACGGCCCTCACTAGGATTGCATTATGCTGGCACTTTGATCTTGAACTTGGCAGCTCCTAGAACTATGAGAAAGAAATACCTGTTGTCTTCGCTACCCATTGCTTAGTTATTTTAGTACGGCAGTCCAAGCAAACTACTACAAATATCGAACACAAGTGAGAAAGCAGAGAAAATGGATTACCCTCATTGTGGTTGGGAATGTAAAATGGCACAACTACTTTGGAAAATGGTTTGACAGTTTTCAAAGCAAACATCAGGTAGAGTATTACCGAGAAACTGCATTCCTGGCCATTTGTCTTGGAAAAACAAAGGCTTGTGGTCACACAGAAATCTGTATACCTCATGACTATTTACAGTTGTTTTATTTGTAATAGCCCAAAACTAGAAGCAATCCAGATGCCCTGATGTGGGTGAATGGTGCTTAAATAAACTGAGGTACTCTATACCACAGAATACCACTCAGCAAAAAAGGCGCAATCTGTCAATATATGTAACGATCTGAATGAATCTCCAGGGAATTCCTTTAAACGAAACATGCCAATCCAAAATGGTTACATGAGACAAAATTTCATTCACATAAAATTATTTAAATGACAAAATTATACAGTTAGAGAACAAACTAATGGTTGCCATAAGTGAAATAGAGGTGGTAAAGGCTGGAATGAGATGGATGTGGCTGTAAAAGGGCAATAGGAAAGTTCCTTGGGTGCTTGTGTCTAGATTGTATTGATGTCCATATCCTGACTGTCATGTCATACAGTGTTATAGGTATTATCAGTGGGAAAAAGTTGGATAAGAAGTTCATAGAATCTCTCTGTATTGTTTCTTAGAAGTCTGTGTTAACCTGTAATTACCTGAAGACTTTAAAAAATCAGCACAGTGCCATAATAAACTAAGTCAATGGGTTTATAATATGCAAAATGTATTTTGTATGACAATGGCAAACAGGAAGTAAAAGAAATAAACTTTTAATGTATTATGGGAATTAAATTGGTATTTATTTGAGCTAGGTTGTTTTACATTGAATATTTATGATAATCTCTGGGTCACCCAAGTAGACATTAAGTGGGAAAAATATACTAATGGAAACCAAAAAAAAAAAACAAAAAACAAAAAACAAACAAACAGACAAAAAAAAAAAAGAAAGAAAAAGCCTAGAAAATATTTATTTAACCCAAAAAAGATGATACTAGAGAAACAGCAAAGCAAATAAGACCTAAAATCTGTGAAAGAAAACAAGCAGCAGAGTGGCAGCTGCTGATCCTACTTTGGAAAAGCACAGTGTTTCAGTCCCTTGTCGTCATGACTGGGTTATGAGGGCTATGGGGTCCAGGCTGATCTAGTGTGAGGTTAGTCTCTCTAGTGACTGGGAGACTCACTCCTCCACTGCCCAAGGGACAGGAAGACTCGGTTGCTGCTGACCTTCACCTGGTGATAAACCGGTTATTGACTGACATTGCTCAGCTCTGAGTTCCTACTGCTAACACATAAGGCACTTTCCAGATGGACAAACTGGGTAGATGTGGCATGTAAGGACCTGGCATGCAAGAGACCCTGTGACTAAATGGACACCCTCTCCTCCAGATAGATCCAGGCTCATGGCTGGACATATGGATGGGTGTGTGGGCTGTATTCCATCCCTCTCACTCTCTCCCCAGGCACCTAGTACAGCATGTTGTCTGTATAAGACAACACCTGTGAGCTTTGTCTAAAACATCTCTTCCTTTGGAATATTTACGTGAACAAATGTATTTTACTGATTAAGCCAATCTGAGCAATCTTTTCTATTTTACGTAGCCAAAACTACCTAGCATACACAATTTTTTTTTAAATCAGGGAATGAGATATTATAAGGAATACAGTACAGATGTGGAACTGTCCAAACTAAGAAGGTGACAGATGGTAACAAGGGTAATTTTTTCTACCCCAAGTTGGGAAGTTGGTGACCTTTGTATGTTGCAGCAAAAGAGCTGGTTAAAATATTTTCATGGACTTCAGGACTCTGACCACATTTCTACCAAGTCTGCTGCAGTAACATATGTGGTTGTGGGTAAAAATCAGAATGGAGAATATTTAGCACATCTTGTAGCCTTCAGGTAGGTCTTATGTGAGGGATACATGCTTAGACTGCAAATGGTCTTTCTGAAAGCAGAAAGAGTTAACCACCCAAGAACTGACCTTCTTGGCCCATATCATATGCTCCATTCTTTAATAAAGCATCCTGAGGTCCCCAGCATGGTTTTGGCTACCTATAGGTGTTGCCCTTCACCTACCAAGAACACTTGCTTCCACCAACTGAGTTTTAAGGCTAGCAAATTTTCCTTTGCTCTCAAACTCACTTATGTCAGTTATGGTAATTGTAATTTTGTATTTCAATTAAACAATACAGAATTATAGAAGTCAATGAACTATAATTATGAAAATAGAGGTTTTTTTTTTACCCCTACGAAAAATAAATGGTTTGGAAAACTTGATAGAGGTCAATTACTTTAAACATTTCTCTTAAACTGTAACAATTAGGGTAAAGCATACAAATTTCAAAGGGATATTGTCATACACTTCTCAGGAGTCCTTAAATTCTCATTTCATGTTAGAAAAGAGGACCAGGAGTGTGGCTCAGAGGGACAGCCCTGGCCCAGCATGTGCAAGGCTCTGGGGTCCCTCTTCAGCACTGCAAAAAACAACCAAACAAAAAGAAAGAAGAAAGCAAGCAAGCAAGAAAGAAGGAAGGAAGGGAGGAAGAGAAAGAAGGAAAGAAAGAGAGGGGAAGGAAATCTTCGATACTTTGATGCACCATGGCTAAGGTTTATGTGAAAAAGACCCATGCTTGAAGAAAAGACCTTGGCCTCGGGCCAAAATATTATTGAACAGTAGGTGAGTTGGAAGAAAATGTTTATAATGTTTGCAATGTATATATATCCCTGTTATATATCTTTTCGGATGTAGATTGACCAACAGGCAGTCCCGCAAGAAGTTTCTCACGGCTTTGCTAAGGGATAACTTTTTATTGGACTGCCCATCCATAGTGTCTGGGGATCCAATAATCTGAAGGTTCAAACTTTACAATGTTTAATTCTCCTTCACAAGCTAAGCTTGGAGCCTCAAAAGCAGGAATTACCTATAATTCCCACCTTCATCTATTTTAAACATTTTAGGTCAGACATTAGCTACCAGATGAACGGGGAAATGGAAGAGACAGATCAGTTTATAAGGAAATGGTATTTGCAAAGAGGTCACAAGTTTGGCCAGCAAATGTTGGCAATCCTCAAAGTCTAGGCTGAAAGTAAGGACGTTCTCTGTCTCCTGGTGGGCATGCTCCCAGCGGGCAGCCTGCAACACAAGGATGACTGTTAAGGGGACCTTGGTAACTTCCCTTGGTTGTGGACAAAGCCTGGCATGATGTTTCTCCCAACCCTTGCTTTTTAATTATATGAACCAGCTTATTTCTGTTACTGTTTGGATTGTGTTTTCTGTTTGTTTCCCAACAGACACGAAAAGTAGCCTTCTGTATTTGGGATTGGGGGAGACAGTGCTAAACATGGATTAAAATGTGCAACCAGTGCGTATCTCCCTTAGGGGAGTTTTGAGCAATACAAACTGTTGTTTTCTCTCAGGCAGTGATGAAGAGGGTAAAGTTTTAACTCCCTCAATGATGTCTTACTGCCCCATACAGGTTGGTGCCATGATCAGCTGCCCAGCTGGACTTCCACTTAACCTGCCCCTGGCTGTTCTAAAGTTTGCTCTACCCAAAGGCCAGTGGATGAATTCCAGCAGGACACCCAGACTATGAGTCAAACGGGCCCTTTAAAAATGTGTGTGTGGATAAAATGAAATATTACTTTAAGTAACGCAGCAGAAGATGTTAGGATGGCAAGGAGAAAAGAGGGTGAATCTACTTGCTTTGAGCAAAGATTTCAACGGAGTGAGTCCCTGGGTCCTCCCAGGATGCTGGTCGCTCTCTGTGGGACATTCACCATAGAACATAGAATGCGGACAATAGCTGGACTGGTCCTGATCTTATTTGTCCATGGATCTATTGTTCACACTTTCCTTGCTCTTCTCTGTCTTGCACAAAGAATAAATGCTGCAAAAATATTTCCTGAGCCGAGAATAGCTGGGAAAGAGGGGCAGGAAGGAGGGAGAAGCCAGGATATTTCTCTCACCCCCTTATCTGGACCAGGTGACATCTGATGTGACATCATACAAATGCCTCTCTGATGGCCTTGGTCTCCCTACTCTGACCCAGAGGAAGCAGTGGATTCCAGGAACTGCTAATCTCTGAGTTGTCTCTGGGTTTGCCATCGAGTGTTCCAACTCTTCCTTCCCCCAGGGAACTAGTTTCCTGCACCAGGTCCCTCTGTTTTGAATACTCAAACAGTTTTTCTTCTGAAAGGATCCTGACAGATGTAGTAGCTGTCCCAAAGCTTCAGGAGGATGGTTCCAAAACATAGAACCTTATGGCTATTCTGCAGCTAAAGTTTTTTTTTTTGTCTGTTTGTCTTGCATTTAATAAGCACTCATGTTATTATTTTCCCTTTGCATCCTGAGTATTTCTTCTATTTATGACTTGAAGTTACACTTCATCTTATAAATGGACTTTCTTGTTTTCTAGTTATTACATCTTGGCATAATACTTTCCAAACACCGTTTTATGATGTTCCACACTTAAAAAGCCACCTGGATATTCTCCCTTTCTATTCTTTTTGTTAAACTATCTTTAAGCCCCTTGCATGTTTTTGTAATGTGTAACGCAGACTCTGTTACGATAGAAAAGTTTCAAAAGACTTGTGCAGCTGGGAACTTTTTGATGATTTCATTTTATAAGTCCTTTGGAATGAACGTGGGCATTAAGAGGCACAATGAATACAATATCAGTTTAACAAGATCTGAGTGGCCTTATTTTTACAGAGAAGTTAACATTTCTAGACATTTTGTGATTCCACTAGTGGCTTTCTCTATAATGCTTGAAAAATGGAATTTAGCAGACATATAAAATGTAAAAAATAGAAAAGTTGTCATAAATCTTTTATACTAAAGTGTTTTTCGATTGCTCCAGAAAGAAACAAGATGAGAAAATCCAGGTGCTATTTGTTAAAGTCTAGGGTTGATGTTTCAGCATCTCAAAGGGATATAATGAAAGAAACCAAAGAACATAGGTCACATGTTTGATGGGAACTCACCAGAGCCATCAGGCCCATCTGGCTCTCTGTGTGAAACAGGAATGTTCAAGCCCGCCAAAGCAAGGAGAAGCACACGGCATGGCAGAATTCCTCAGACCCTCCCTCTGTGGTGAGCCCCAAGTCTGCCCTTGTCCTGGCCACGATGCCTTCCCAGTGTCACAACAGAGTGACCCAGGGCCAGGATGCAGAGACGAGATCTCTATGCTTTCACGACAGGCTTGCTGTGGCAATCACATTACCCGCTTGGGCCGCCAGCACTGTTGTGCATACAAAGCAGGCTGCGTGGACACCTTGCTTGAGGTGGAAAATTTAGAAGACCTGTCAGGGAGACAACGGTTCTCTCTTTAGTCTGTGCACTGGTGACCACCAGGAGACTTTAAGAGTTGTGTGTCTGGGCCTCCACAGGTACTTCAGGTAGTTCTTCTCTTTAGGGTCTTTGGCTTAGCAGGTAAATTTGCACTTCATACTCTGGAAATACATAAAAGTTGTTCAATATCTTGACATACGTGCATATGTATATATCTGTATACTGGGTGTGTGAATGAGACATTTCAATATCAATGTGCTTTCTTCACCTCCTCAAATAGCTTTGCTTTATTCCTTCACATGGATGTTTAAACCAGCAGCATATTAGTGGCCAGTTAGAATAATATTTCCAGTTTTTTGCTATTATAGACATTGTTGCAGTAAACATCCATTCCATCAGTGAACTTTCTTGGCTATTTCTATAGGATGATTTCGGGGTCAAAGGGTATGTCCATTTCACATTTTAGTAGAATCACTTTAGTGTCTTCTTGGAATATTATGACAATATATACTTACACAAACTTCAGAAAATGTTAATTCAAATTATTATGACTTCTTTCTAGTTTTTAGAAGTGTGTAGCTTGGTTATTTGGCATCAATATTAAAGGATTGTGGTTCTTGGCAATTGGTTGCAGAATCTTTTTCTTTTTCTGAGTGCCTTAGTGGTGGGCTTGGTAAGCAAATTTGGGGACAGAGGCTGACACAGATAAACATTCCTGAATAATCTCAAGAAAGGGCAACTTGGAGGGAGAGGTGTAGAATTCGAAGCAGTGAGATGAGGACCTGTGGTGATGCGGAGTGGGTAGGAGAGGGGAAGAAAGGAAGCAGGGTTTCCTCACACTATAGCACCGAAGGAAATCAGGAGGAGAAAGGAAAGATTCTCAGTGTGGGATGAGTGTTGTATGTCTACCTGCCACCAAATTGCCACCAAGTTGCTGATAAACTCAACACTGATCTGTACTTATTTTTAAGTAAATTTTTTAGCGGTGCTCAATAAAGAAGACAAAAGAGCAGCAGGTGTTGGGGTGAGTGTATATTAGGAATATGATTATAGTATATAGTAACTCTAATATAATCACATTGTATATCATTTGGGCAATTGAGACAAAATCAAACCACATAATATTATAATAATCACTATCATAGTTTTAATCGGTGTTTGACCATCCCTCTTTTATGTGACAGTTTCTATACAGCTCTGTATCTTGCTTTGTAAGTTGGATATTAATGTGCATGTGTGTAGTTATAAATAAAATTACATGATGGAGAAGCTAGCTTTTTATATTCATATTTTGCAAGTTTTATTGTGCCCAGAAGTAATCACAGATATATGAATGTTATACATGTTTGGGATTCTATCCTCAGGGCTGAAAGTTCAGTGTACATGTTGTAGGGATGTGTTTGGAGAACAAATGTATGACTATAAATGTTTTTAGGGGCTAAAAGTTTTTAGAGGCTAAATGTTTTTAGAGGCTGTTGATGTAACTTTCAGTTCTAAATGTAGAACATGATATTGATTGAAATATCCACTCCCTCAACTTTAGCAGATTTCAGCATTTTGTATTTCGGTTCTTGATTACATTGAATTAATTTTTAATAAACAATCAAAAGATAAAAACTCAATCTGATTATACATGTCAGCATGGAAAAGAAGGACTATACTTTCTCCCTAAGATGATGTTTTTCCAAAATGTAGTTTCACTCTTGGGAGATTCATGATTTACAGAATTTTGTGTGTATTGATGTAAGTACACAGTTAAGTATTTAAGTACAGAGTTAATGAAATATTTTAGCAAAGAGAGTTCATGGTGTTAACTAGACACTTTGCTTACATTTTGCCGAGTAATATGCAGATCATCTCTAACATCTGGATCGTAAATAGTCATGGAAGTGATGGTCAATATTCAGTTATAGAAAATGAAGGGATTTTTAGAAAGAAAACCACATCATTATCTTCATAATATATAAAAATAAGAAATAGTCATGTAACCCACACACGGTACTTAATACTTAACTTACACATTTCTTGTTATAAGGTTTAGAATCAGCTACAGAGCTTAAATTTCCAATTTTTTGAAGACTAGGGCAGATTTTTAGTACTCTTGGAGGAAGCTGAAGGGCCCACCAGGAGTAGATTACAAGGTATTCTTCTTTCTGTAGTAGCATCACTTTGGTATTTCAGAGTTATGAGGTAAAAATGAAACCCTTAGCAATCTCTACCCATTTTCCCCTATTCCTGGTGTTCTGTTGAAATCTTAGGGTCCCAACTTCCTACTTTTGATTTGATTTGCTTCCTATACTCATATACCTGAAATCTTCTACTGCTTCCTGTGTTTCTTTCTGATTCTCTTTGGCTGATACCATGATCCCAAATCCAGAGAGTTTCAGAGTTTTCTGAATCATTTAGTTAGGTAATTTTAACTCTGCTGCATCAGATTTCAAATTAGCTGATGACAGCAATTTAATAGGAAGAATTAGTATCGCTCAAAATACACAAATTATGCATGGCTTTACTGAGAAAGCTCGAAATTTATAGTGTGTGCCAGTCAGTAGGTTATCTTGGGAAAGTCAATTATGTTTCAAGTTAACTACTCTTTTAGCCCATTTCTGTGTTGATTAGTTAACTACAATTCCAAAGATCATCTTTTTCTTCTTCGCCTCATCCTCCTTGCTTCCCCTCCCTTCCTCTTCCCCTTTTTTCTCTTCTCTTCCCCCTCACTTTTTTTTTTTAATTTTTGAGATAAGTCTCACTAAGTCTCTGAATCACCCAGGCAGGGCCTCAGTCTTCCACAGTGATGGACTTAGTGGTGTGTGCCAGTCTCATTCATTTTGAATGATCAAGTGAATATGACTCTAAAAAATATAATTTTAAACTTCTGTAATTTTAAATTATATAGTCTTGAAATAATAAATGAGAAAAAATATTTGGTATCTGCACACAAAGTGTTTAAGTGCATGTTCGAAAGAGTTGAATAGATTTTCAGTATAATACAAAATTTGTTATGACCTTGTCATTTCCTTAACTTTTAGATCAATTCTAAAACAGATGAGTTTATTTGTTTATTAGTAGGTTGCTTGAGAAATTTCTAGGAAATACAACTTCTGAGTCCTCCTTTGAGGGTTAGCCAATTATACTCCTTAACATATACATTTGATTTTTAAACAAGGACATACTCTTCTTCTAAGTTATCTGTCTTGATTTTGTGCATATTCCTAGGTAAAATGTAACACATATATGAATGCTGTGAAATCAAAGCAGATTTTAGAAATCCCCAATGTTATATCATTTTATATGATGTGTATTGTATCACTAAGGAAAGTCTAGAGCAGGATAAAAATAGCTTTCTTATTTTTTAGTTTATTTTAATATGTGAAGTCAACCAGTTCTTCTCACATTATAAAGAACTGTTAAAAAGCATCAAAAATTGTAGCCAATGTTTTATGATTGTCACAAGTCTTGCTCAACAATTTTACAAAAAGTGCATAGTCCAAAAGAATTGACTGAGGAAGCCAAGTACAACTTTTATCAGAAACAGAGATTTGAATAGTATTTGAAATAGTGTGTTCCAAATAGTAAAATATGAATTAGTAAAACTTCAAATTCCAACAATGTTGAAATCTCCTACAAAAGTAGTTTTTAAATATAAATATAACTGCTCTAGATAAATGAAAGTGATGGAAGTATATGGTGTAGATGGTTACATATTAAGCCCTTGACTTTTTAAAAACAAAAAGTTTCTTTGAAAATAAATATGCCTCTAATCATTAAAAATCTGACTAAAATTATTTCAACTGTTGGTACATGAATCTCAAACCCTTTTAAAGGATTGATGAAACAGTTGGATTTTCACAATAAAATATATAATTACTATGAACTATTAGATTCTTTTACCTCAACCCATATTTACTGTTCAAGCATATATTTTATTAGGAAAAAATTAATACAAAAATTAATGCAAACTGTGATAGCTCCTATTTTTATTTTAAAAGTTATTCTTGTTTGAAATTCTTAAAAGAAAGACATTAAAATTCTTAAACTCAAAGTACATTTGCAAATTCATAAGAAAATAATCTAGGAAAAATTTCAAAAATAGGCAAAGTAAGTGAGTAGTAATCTCACAGAAGATGAAAGTAAATGGTTAATAGATAAAAGCAACATGTGCCAGATCCACTAGGAGTGAGATGTTGGCAGGTTAAAATAATAACACCCTCATCAGATCAGCAAAATGTACGGATTGATAATGTCCAGTGCTTTCAAGGCCATAGTTACATAGTTATATATTGGTGGCCTATAAATGGGTAGCATCTGTTACAGTTTAGATCTAAAATGTACCCCAAGAGTTTCATGTGCTCAGAGGTGGAGATTTTGGAAGGTGATTGGATCTTAGAGATGCTAAACGCATCAGTGGACTGACCCATTCATGAGTTCATATGTAAATATGCTATTAGGAGATGAGACCTGTTCTAAGGGGCAGCTCACTAGGGCATGCATGTGGAGGGTAAATCTCCCTCCCCAGCTTCTTCCATCTCTCTGTGCCTCCTGGATGCCATGAGCTTTCCTCCACCATACTGTTCCACCATGATGTTTCTGCCTTGGAGCCACTTCACCATGGACTGAATCCCCTAAATCATGAGCTAAATTAAACCTCTCCTTTAAAGTTGGAGTGTCTGGTATCAGGAAATGGAAATGCTAACTACTACAGCATCTTTTAAAAAGTCTTATGTAGAATGTCTCAAAAATTTTTAAATGGCCATTTTTTTGACATGGCAGTCCCACTTTTAGAAATATACCCATGTTTATCTATATATGTGTGTTATTTAAGAGGATAATTATGCGTATATGTAAAGCTATGTATATAAACATGCACATTTGCAACAATATCTGTTTCTAATAGTGAACATCTAGAAACAAGTCTATGAATAATTGAATAATTAGATCAGTTATAACATATTTATTATAGAATTCTATGCAGTCATTAAAAATGATGAAATGAGTTACTTGTGATGACAAACATTTCATGGTATATTGTTAAATAAAAAAGTTGAGACCAAATATTTAAAATGTTACCAACAGTCCAATGTAGTTCAAGGTGTATTGTGTTCTGAGGTATCTGGTGGAAGAAAACATCAATCTTTTCTGAAAGAAGCTCATGTTTTTCTATTTTTCAGAAAGTTTTCTTGAAGTACAAATTCTCAACAAAAATGAGCAGCTTGCAACCAAAACGTTATTCAAAAAATAGGGAAATTAAGTAGCATGAGTAAGAGACAGCTGAAATAGAGATATCAGGGAAAAACTCAAATACTTCAGATACTTCTTTGAGATACAGATTATAAAATAATTGTATTAACATGTTTAAATAAATGAAAGAACAGTTTGCATATTTGCATAAAGGTTAATAAAGTACATAAAATGATCACTCAAACTTGAACAAGAATCAAATAGCACACCTAAAAATGAAAAAATATAATAACTGAAAAGAGCAAACACTTCTATGAATGAATGGGCTTAGTGGTAGATTAGGTGCAGGTGGAGAGAAAATGAGTGATATTAAAGACAAATAAACATGAAACTATATTAAATGTTGCAGTTTCATAAGATGCAAAATGCAGGAATAGGTAGTTAAGTAAAATGATGGATAGAGTGGAAATATGTCTAATTGAAGTTCTGGAAGGAAAAATGAGCTGAAAGAGGAGTAGAGGTAATATTTGAGAATAAGATGGCTGATATTTTAAAAGGACTGATAAAAAGTATCTTCCTCCACATTGAATCTGAAACATACTGAAATCAAACAGGATAAATATAAAGAAAACCCACAACTAGATAAATCACAGTGTTACTGTGCAGCAATAAAGATAAAAAAATTCTTTAAAGAGATATATTACCATGAAAGGCGACAAACTGACAACGCAGGTCTTGACAGCAGCAAAGGAAGCCAAGAGTCTGTGGAATGATGTATTCAATGTGCAAAAGGAAAGTATTTTCAATCTAAAGCTCTATGCTTAGGAAAAAAATCTTTTCTGCCTGAAGCCAAAATGATGACATTTTCGGGCCATCAAAAACAGAGAGGTGTTTGCTGTTAGCAGAACTTTGCCAATAGAAAACCTAAGAGTGTGGCAGAGATGAAAGGAAAGGGATCTCATAATAAAGACCTGAGATACAAAGAGAGAGAGAGAAAGAGAAAGAGAGAGAGAGAGAGAGAGAGAGAGAGAGAGAGAGAGAAAGAGAGAAAAAGAGAGAGAGAAGGGAGAGAGGAATGCAGGACCTTGCGCTTGCCAGGCAGGAGCTATGCTGCTGAGATATACCCCCTGCAGAGAAATTGGTAAATGTAAATAATATAATGACTATATAAAATATAATGACTATAAATAATATAATGACTATATAAAATAGCAATATTAATTAACATTTTAGAAGCTATTAAAATGAGGAAATTAAATATATGACCACAATGGCATATTCTAGAAAGGAATACATTTCTGGGTTCAGAAATGGGGTAAAGGTTGTTTTGTTTTGTTTTGTTTTGTCTTTTTTGAGATGGTTTCAATATGCAGTTCAGGCTGGTCTCAAACTCATAGTAATCCTCCTGCCTCAGCCTCCCAAGTGCTGGAATTATAGGTGTGCACCACCACACCCGGTGGAGTAAAGGTATTTTAACTATCCTGGAACTTTGATAAATTAATTATAGCTCTATTTTTTGGTGAACACTAGAAGAGTATCAGAATGTAAAACTTCCAAATAGTAATAGATAAAGTTGAATTAACAGAAAATAATAAATTCAAATAGAAGGAAAAGAGAAGAGGAAAGGAATCACAGAAAAGATGGGACAAATGGCACAAAATACGATGACACATAATAAATATATTAGATGTCTACATAAAACACAAAAATTATCGACTAGGTTTTAAAAAGTCAGCTATATTATAACAAACATATCTATAAATTTTGAGAAAAGCAGTAAGTCAAAGACGCAAAATGTATAAGAGGACCCCCCCAAATAACCGACATACATCTACTAAACTCAGATGAAATATACTTTCAAATAAAAATCATTAATAGGGAAAAATGTTTGCCGTGTATGATGAAAGGCTCAAATCCCAAGAAAATATAACTAATTTATGATTCTATGTAGCTATGAAGATAGCTTCAAAACATAAAATGGAGAAGAATTCTGTCTGATTCTTCTGGCCAATGAGACATAAATAGAATTGTAGTATGTCAATTTTCCTTAAAACAAACAAACAAACAAACAAACAAACCAGAAACAGTGCTTTGCCTCTTTTCTTCGTGACTTCCTCCCTCCCACTGGCTGTAATGTGGTGTTGATGGTGGAGCCCATCTTGGGAATGTGGGCCTCGTACAGTGTGAGGGGCGAGGTCCTATTGGACGTCGCAGGGGAGAGACATTGCTGCAGGCTTTACCTGTTTGCTCCTGAGCGTTGTGAATCATTAATTTCTGCCTTCTAACCATTGTTTTTGGAGTTTGTGTTTTCACACCAGCGCCTAATCTTAGCTAATATAGAATGAGTTTACTGAAGCCAAGAAAGTAGACAGTTTTGCCAAAGAGGATGAAAAACCATTGTCTTCCTATTCAAAGTGCTCCTGAGATTTTCTTAAAACACATAGGTAATCAACACAACAGAAGAAAAAGTAGTTCCCTCAAGCTACTTCACGCTATATTGCATATGTTTTATTCATCCATTCTTTTGTCTCTAACTTTCAGCTGATTAGCCAGTTAAGGAAGGAAGTAGAAGATTGGTTGAGTTCATTTGGCCTTCTTGTTTTTTTCTCATTTACTTCAAGCACTTAACATCCACAGAAACTGCCAAATGGTCCATTTGTGCTTAATATCCTCTATAGGAAATTTAATTGATTAAAAGGAATAACCCTCAGAGGATGTACACATTCTCCTTTTTGTTCCATAATATCTGATTGCAATCTGCTTGTGTTCCTTTTGCAGCTCTTGCTGTCGTTTTCCAATCCAGTGATGAGACCCAGAGACACACTGTTCAAATGCAAGCTCTCCCCAAGTAATATAGGGATAAGGAAGTTAATCAACGAGAGAGTCGAAGGCAGAGTTTAATATGAAAACCTGAGAGCCAGTGACCTTACTAAATGATGTTCAGGACACAAGCTCTGAAAGCTAGTGTTATTCTGGCACATTTTGATTGGTGAAAATTCATAATGGAGTGCATTGGAGGAAATGACTGAAGACCTCAAAGGTCATAGGAATATGCAAACTCTATCAATAAACTAAATCTGTGGTTTCCAATGTGGAGTACACAAGGACTCTTTCCAAAGAGCATGTGGGTGTAAACAGCTTATAGGAAATCAAATTTGAGGCTCCAGATTTTAAAGAAAAATTATGTTTCTAATACTGTTCCTATGTGCAAAACAACATCCTGACTTTTTGTCCTTTCCGTTTTTATAGCCATGTCTCCTACTTTGTAAGACTTTAAGATATTAACAAATAATTTCACCATAAACTGTAGCTTACTTTGTAACAAATCATATTAAGTGGTAAAACTGATTTTCATTGCAAATAAGTTTATCACTTCCTTATTTGAAGAGGCTATTGTTCTTGGCTTTTGTCTCTTTATAATATTACAAAGTTGAAGTGAAAAATACTACTAATCACCCAAAGACCACTTCTCTTCTCAAAATAAGAAATATCCTCCCTTAGACATGTTCTTATTTGGTATGGACACATGATTTACTAGGCATCTGGAAGCCATTCTTTTACGACGTCTTCCGTGTTTCCTTTGGTGTTATTGGGAGACATCACCCGGATATTATTAATCCTCAGTTTGTTTTTCCAAAATATCAAGTCTCACATTAAATCCTTTATTCTCCATGAGGATTTCTGGAGTAATCGCTTCTTGGCTAGACAACATATTTTCTATATCAAATAACTTTTCCTACATTCCAGCATATTTTGTTCTGAGTTCATACTTTTTTAAAAAAAAATTCAGAGCAAGTGCATCTTAACACAAAAATAATTCAAAATGGTTTACCGTATTCTGTGCTTTTATTTATATGAAAGAGGTAGTTTAGAGTAAAACAGGTTTTGACTTCAACCCTTTATAAAAAAGTATTCAAAAGATTTAAAATAACTGTATAAAAGAGAGAAATCTTTACATACATTTTAATTTTGCTATACAACCTATATTTTCTTGCTGGAAGGTGGAATATAATAGTGTAAAGGCAATGATGGCCAGCCCAAGAATGCATCTGATGAATGGTGAATGGTACAGTGAAGAAGCCTGCTTTGGCCATTGAATTAGTAGTTTCAATCATTTTTTCATGTCTTGTAGTGATGTTATGTATCTACATCTGTACCATAGCTCCATGGTAGGAGAACACTAGTTCCCCACAGTAGTAGTCAGGTTTCTGTTAATGTAATGAAATACCTAAGATAATCAAATTAAAAATAGGGAAAGTTTATTTAACCTTACAGTTTTGGAAATTTAAGCCCTTGGTGGTTGGCTCTGTTGATCTGGGCCTGTGGTGAGAGAACACACCATGGTGACAGTAGGTGGTAGAGGAAGCCCATTCACTTGCAGGGCTGAAAGTGAAAGAGAAAAAGGAAGAGGAAGAGACCAGAGTTTTGCAATCCCCTTGATGGATTTGTTCCCATTGACCTATAACCTCCCACTTGGCCCCACCTTTTAAGGGTTCCAGTATGTCCCAATAGTGCCAAGCTGGGGACCAAACTTTTAATTCATGAGCCTCTGGGTGACACGTTAGGACCCAAACTATAACACCTACCTTTTGATTTTGAGCTCTGCCATACGACTTTGAATTGGTCAATGGAATGTTAGTGGGTGTGATGCAGTCGGAGACTTGGAATTTCCATCTGTGGAAGTGATCGACGTGACGAGAATGTGCTTCAGGTAGCCATTGCCCCACAGCTTGTGGTCCAGAATGAGACATTTTGGAACAGATCATGGCTTGAAGCAAAGCCCAGAAGACACATGATGCTGAAGCAGAGGTCCAGCATAGACCAACTGAACTGCAATTGAAACTGTAAATGACCTACAGATTCTCAAGTGTGTGTATAAATACATTATCTTCTCTCTCATTGCTGAGACAAAATACCCAACACCCAAGGTAAAAAGAGGAAAGGTTTCTTTAACTTGTAGTTTGTAGAGGTTTCAGTCCATAATCAGCTGGCTCCTAGACTGGGTGGTGGGGCAGAGGGGCAACAGTTCATAGCACCAGAAGACAGCAAAGCAACAAAAGCAAAAGGGAAGAGCAAGCCATTTTTCCTCCCTTATATTGTATGCAGGTTCAGTGCCCTAGGATGGGTGTAGCACTCACACTCCCAATCCCAGGACTAGACAATGAACCAATCACAAACTCTAGATTCAGCCACCTCTGAAAAGCCTGCCACCTATGACTACATGAGGTTTTGGGGAACATCTAGACACAAACCATAACATACATGTATACCACTGAGTTCAGGGTTGGTTTGTTATCTAGCATTGTTACAACACTAGCTGACTGTCAGAGGAACTTTGTCTCCTCTGATGGTCTGTGTTCATTAGGACTGGACTTATTTAAACTTTTGTGATGATTGGGTAATGGAGGGGGAAAAACTCCTAAAACTGTCTGGTCTTGATTACTTTTGAGAAGTTGGTTTGTTCCAGGTTGCCCTTTTCTTAAAAATCACAGTGATGAGCAACAACTCTTACCACTGTCTTTAGGATTGTTCAAACATTTGCATGATTCTAAACAACATGCTTAAACTGCTATTGCTTCATTTTTCTTTCTTAGAGATTATAATGGACTCTTGACTGTGAAAGAAGAGAGTATAATTCAGTTACCATCACTCCTTCCCCTTTCTACCCACACACTTCCCTTATTCTAGGGTTTGTATGATATTGTCCTTTATCATGGTATCCATAGCAGATTGGCTCCAGGACTCTGTCAATACCAAAATCTGAGGATGCTCAAGTCCCTTACAGAATATGGCATAGACTTTTGCATAGAAGTATACGTATCGTTTCTAGATTACTTACCTAATAAATGTACATTCTATGTAAATTCTATGTAATCAGTTCTTATAAAGTATTGCTTAAGAGACAATGACAGGAAGAAAAGGCCTGTACATGTTCAACAAAGAAGTTAACTTTCTCAAATACTTCTGACTCATGGTTGTATCCATGGATGTGGAACTCACAGACACAGAGCACCAACTTCACTTGACTGGAAGGATTCTTAAATGTGAGCACTGTACATCTTTGGTTTCAGGTCGGAGGTCTCAGATGCTCTGCCTGAAGATATAAGCTCATTTCCAGGGCAAGGAAGGTGTTCAAAAGGGGCAGAGGGAACTCATGGTATTCGGAGTGTGCATGGTTTTGGTTCAGTATTCTTGGTTGCTCCTGGTGTTCCTTAGAAACCTTTCTGTTGAGGAAGCAGGTAGGGGTCCAGATGCCCTGGAAGAAGCCATCTTCCTGTTTTCAGTCTACTTGTTCTCTGGCCTTTAGAGATTCCTCCAAGTTCTGAGTCTTTCCAAGGTTTGTGACTTATGAATGTTTTATTTTTGTTGGCTTTGACTCCCCTTAAACTATTTGGTTTCAACTTTCATCCCTTCTGCTATGTTGCTTCAACTCTTTTGCTTTCTATTAGTCACATTTTACTGACATATTTTTCCTATTTTAGATTCCTCCCTATTTTCTTGCTCCATTACTATTTTAATAAGTTTTGAGGATGTGTGCAAAGGCCATATTTTACTGGAAGTTTAGTAATGTAGCATGCAGGTCTAAAACACCACTCATCCACAGACCGCTTCTTCAGTTCTAAAGACTTTCATCAGAAAGTGGAGAGAATCATAACATACCCTGTCCCCACAAACTTCCCTTTCCAAAATGACATTCTCGTCATTCTGATTATTTTCTTTCTCAAGTTACCCAGTCAAAAGTACAACTACAACATACATAAACACTAAAATCACAAAAATCAGATATATATAAACACATAAACACAAAAATCAGAGAAAACACCTATGCTCCATGGAGTTGCTTCAAGCTGAAATGTTCAAGGCAATCCATAGTTTTGTCTTATAATTAAAGTTATTTCTTATAATGTGAAATAGCTTATCACAATTTGATGTTTGATATATCATCTAATTTAAATTTGTATATATAAATGTAAATATGCTCATGTTCTATGCCTATTTGCTTAATACCGTTTTTTTAAACTACAGGAACAAAGATTTATTATAACATGTGTTAATCAGCTTCCCTGTTACTGGGACTGAATACCTACACAGCTTAAAGGAGGAAGGTTTCAAAGACTTCAGTCCAGGGTCATTTGACTCCAAAGCAAAAACATTATGGAAGAAGGGCAAAGTAGAACAAAGTTGTCCACTCCATGGTGGTCAGAGAGTAGAGTGGGCTGGAAAGAGCAGCAGTGAGAGAGATACACCCTCCAAAGCCCACCCTCATTGATGAATCTTCAACCAATCCCCACTTTCTAGTACCACGTTTGACTATGAATGTTAATGAATTAATTCGCTGATGAGGTTAGTGCCTACATGATCTAATCACATGTCCAGTAGTCTCTTAATCCAGTCAAGCTGACAATTAAGTTTCGCTGTCACACATGTCAAAAGATGAAATGTATAAACAAAAATGTACTAATTTTTCCTCCAGAATTCACTTTCTAAGTCATTGCATATTATTGATTTTCTGTGTAATTATCCACAAGTTAAACACATACCTAGGAAATAAGACTTTAGAATTTTATTTCTATTGTAATGCAAAATACAACAGGTGATCCACTTTGGAGTGAGAAACAAGGCAGAGATTAATTTTATTTGAGCGAAGAGAAACAAAACAAACAAAAACTACAACAACAACAACAAAAAAACGACATATATAGTAAAAACAACAAGCAAAAGAGACAAGCAAACAACTAGCGTAAATACACAACATTGCAGGTTTACAAAACCGGAAGATAGAAGCTTGACAATGGTTGCAATTTGCGCATCGTTATCTTTAAAATGGTTTCTTACATTAACAGATATA
>RJWM01001948.1:0-114385 GCA_004363535.1 Dasyprocta punctata | reverse complement strand
AAGGCAGAGATTAAAAAAAAAAAAGAACTGTAAAAGCTCTAATAAGAAGGTCAGTTGCCTCACTCATCCACATTGAAGCTAGAGAAGAAGCATGAGTAGGTTTCCAGGGAGGTGATGTTTGGAGAAATCCATGTTAATCATCTTCCCTCTTCTTGATGTGCGCCTGACCCAACCCTCAATGCGGAGCCAAGGGAAGAAGAGGGACTTTGAGGTGATCATTCAGAGAGTGAATATGCGTCATCTGCATTATGCAGTTGTGGGTAGGAAGGACACAAACACAAGTGCCTGACTTCCACTGGAAGAGGTCCAGGGTGAGACAGGCTGAGGGTAGTGACTATGGGAGCAAAGCAGAGGGCAGTACAGTATACCCTAAGAAGTTCCACTTCAGAATTAGCAGCAGTCATTGGCGGATTTTTCCTTAGAACCTAAGTAATAATTGTTCACGGAAACCCCCAATTTCGTGGAAACCGGAAATATATTCCACAATTATTCTTTGGAGGGAGGTTTGCAAGTAATCAATCTGAGAGTGTTATTCAGTTCTCCTTGCTGCTGATTGGCTGTAGCCCTGTAACCCATCTGGGGCACATGCACCAGCATTCTTGCATTATAGCAGGTTGTTCTATACTGTGTAGCTATCTGAAGTGTTCTCTGTTTTGTTCTTCTTAAAGCCCTAAGATCCCTAAGATGCCACCAAAATGCCCTGCATCTTCTAAGGCAGTATGTTTTTAACCATTATTATAATTATTTTATTAAATTCAGTAACTCAACTATGGGAGACAAGGCATGTTTAGAGGTTAAACTATAAAAATAGGCACTTATGAAATTCGTGTTGTTTTCAATTTGAAAATGCTCTAGGAATGTAACCCCCATGAAATTTGGGAATCCACTGTAACTATAGTACTGGGATTCACTTGCACTTCAAGAGTTTGCTGAGTAAGAAATGTAGGAATGCCTCCCACCCACCAGATTTGGGCTGTGGGGAACAGTACACTGTTTAGAGAGTGTGGTATGGGACCTCAGTGGATAGCAAATGTAATGAGCTGCCAGATCTCTAAAAGGGCAGAGCTTGTTTGGTGATGAATAAAAAACACACAGGAAAAGGCACAGACAAGCAAGGTTTCTGAGGAGCCAAGAAAAATACCCACAAGAGAAACTGCTAACATAGACTTTGCACAAAGAGTGCAAAGCCAGCTTATGAGGGGACTGGGTGGTAAAGAAGTTCCCCAGTCCTTTTCAGTCCTCTTGCTTTCCTGTCCTTTTCACCTGAAGGTTAGAAATAGCGAAAAGTTAGAAAGACACAGCTGATAGGTATTCTAAGTGCTCATAGCCCTTACCTGGCTCTTTGGCTGGTCTGGGATGTTTGCCTAATGAGATGATCCAGACCACTATTTCTGAGGGTCTGAGCTTTTAGTTATCATCCCTGGTCAGACTGAGGTTGCTGTGATTTCTAATTCATAATTATTCCAAATCATGAAAGAGGAGACCAAAGAAATTTCTGGGCTCTGTTTTCTAAACATCTTCCTTCCTGGTGACAGCACCCTAGCTCTCATATAATCATGGTCAATTAGTGACAACACTAGTATAATGTCACCCTCCTCTGCCCACTACCACTGGTTTACTGGCATAAGGAGTTCCGAATAGCCAGGCGATAGTCACAGCTTCAAATTCAACAGAACACTTAATCTGTTCCCTAGTGGAAGTAGTCCGGCTATGGGAACTAAGACCTCTAATCTGTTAGAAACTAAGGTTATAGGAATGAGAAACCCAAATTCCATAAGTAGATCATCAAGACTTATAGCAAAAAGTTTGCTCCTTGTTCTATACACATATGAATTCTGATTTGTTTGTGTGTTTTTGGTACTGGGGATCGAACTCATGATCTTGTACTTGCCAGGCAGGCACTTAAACCACTGAGCTAAATCCCTGGCCCAAGAATTCTGGCAGTTAGGGAAAATAGCATATAGACGACATGTTCCATGTCTTGGAGGGTGGAAATCTAATCCTGAAAAGTGCTTGACCACAGGGGCACCTTGCCAGAGCCTTCAACAGGTCATTGCATTATGCTGTCAAGATGGCTGCCTCTGGGCAACATGGTTCATGGTAAGACTGGTGGCTCCCATAGTCATGAGCCTATTGCTGCATCATTGTTGCTCGGACTGAATTATTGCATTGAGATAATCATTGTGTGTGGGATACCACGTTGATGGTGGTGCTGGCAGAGGTACTGTGAGCAGGGAAAGCAAACCCATATTGGGAACACATATAAATCAGTACCAGTAAGAAGGTCTCTTTTTGTCACCTCCAAAATGGAAGGGAGCTACCACGATAACCTTTTTAGCTTCCCCAGGAGCAAGGATTCTTTGCTGTTGGTAGATTGGACACCTATCAATGGCATTAGGTAGATCACAGTCTGCATGTTTTTGGGCCCATGCATAACTTCCCTTCCTGCTATCTTGTACATCTTTCTTACAGATGGTCATCCAGTCTCAACACTGTCAGTGAAGGGACACTTATAGTCTCTGAAGTTGCTAGTTTCTACTGCTAATTACTGTCCTAAAAGAGCAATGGAGTCATCTGAAAGTGCTATTGCAATGTCATTTTGGAGATGATACCCTGTTAAGGCAGGGAGCCTGCTTCCAGGCTATAGTGTATACTCTAAATCAATAGCTATTATATGAGAATGTGGCTTCTAATGGTAAATTATATGAGTTCTGGATCCAAGAGATGAAGGTAGAAGTGACAACACTTAATATATTAGTCAGTTCTCCTTTATTGTAACAAAATACCTGTTACAATTTTTTAAAAGAACAGCTTATTTTGGCTCATGGCTGTGGAGGGTTTAGTCCTTGGTTGGTTGATCCCATTGCTTTTAGGCTGTGGTCAGGAGTGTGTGATGAGGCAGAGCTGCTTACCTCATGACCAGGGTGCAAAAGAGAGGAAGAGAAGGGGCTGAGTCCCCTGTCACCTTGAAGGCCACATCCCCAGTGACCTAAAACTTTCCACTAGGCCTCACCTTTTAAAAGTTTTACTGCTTTCCAGTAGTACTGTCCTGGAAATCGAGTCTTCCAAATAACAACTTTTGGAGGACATTCCAAATTCAAAGTATAGATTTACCTATTATTTGGAGGAATTCATGTTCTTTGTCACCACAAACCTGGGCTCTGCACATTTTGAAATTCTTGGCTTTTAAAGAAAGAATGCACCAACAAGTTATGGTTTTTATTTGGTGACACTGGGCCCCTGATTACAGCAGACTAAGAGGCAAGAAAAGACATCATTATCCTGAAGGAAAAATTGGGTTTGATCATGAGGAGAGGTTAAGGGTGTTGTTACACAATGGAGTAAGGGAAGAAAGTGCTCAGAATCTGGAATTCTGTGAATTGGTTAATGTCTCCTTGCCTGATGGGTGGTAAAGGTACAAATACACTTGAGGAGGCTATGATTCCAGGGTGCAGACCCCACAGCAGGGACAGCAAATATCCTACTTAGTGAAAGGTGAGGAGAATCTGGTAGGAACAGAAGAGCAGGGAGCTGATGATTATCAGTCATGACCATTACCAGGTGCACAGCCAAGAGCTGCATACATTTATCTTGTAAATTTCCCCAGGAAGAGAGTTTACTAGAATCCTGGAGAAGCTGCTCCCAGACGCCAGTGGATTTGAGCTGTGCAAGGACTGGATTGTAGTGGATGCCAGGATTGCCCAGACGCCTGCCTCATCCCACTTCTCCACGACTCAAACACCTCTACCCTCAGCGGCTGGAGAGTGTAAGCAGCTAATAGCACTCTGCTAAGGTTTGGATGACCTGCTGTTGTCCTGGAGGCAGCCTGAATCTCTGCCTGGTAGGTAATAAACAGTTGGCCATTTTGCCTCCATATGGGTAAATTCTGTAATGTCACCCCAGCTTTTCAGCGGGTATTTGTGACTGTTCTGCAATTTGGCTTCTGTCTCTAATCTTGTTGTCTTCACTCTCTTGATATCCCTTAATACATTTTATTACTTGTTTTTCCCCAGCGTGGAGTCTGTGTGCTGGGAACTCTGAGACTAAGTGTCTTAATAATAGTTTCTTTGCTTCAACTCTGGCACTTCCACCATATAACCAGTATAGTATCTTAACAACACAGGTCAGATCATGTCACCCCTACATTTATTTGTTCTTGGAATAAAATTTTAACCCTTATCATTGTTTAAAGCAGGGGTATCTGACTGAAAAACAGAACTACAGACCAATCTCCCTAATGAACATTGATGCAAAAATCCTCAATAAGATACTGGCAAACAGACTGCAGCAAATCATTCAAAAGATTGTGCACCATCATCAAGTGGGATTCATCCTAGGGATGCAGGGATGGTTCAACATACATAAATCCATAAATGTGATACACCGTATTAACAGAGCCAAGGACAAAAATCATATGTTCATTTCAATAGACGCAGAAAAAGCTTTTAACAAAGTCCAGCACCTATTCATGATAAAACCCCTACAGAAAATTGGAATAGATGGTCTTTATCTCAATCTGATAAAAGCCATCTATGACAAACCAACAGCCAACATCATACTAAATGGACAAAATCTGAAAGTTTTCACTCTAAAATAAGGAACAAGACAAGGGATGTCCACTGTCTCCACTCTTATTCAACACAGTCCTGGAAATATTAGCTGGAGCAATTCGCAAGAGAAAGAAATGAAAGGAATAAAGATAGGAGAGGAAGAAGTTAAACTATCATTATTTGCAGATGACATGATATTCTACTTAGAAGACCCCAAAAACTCCACCAAAAGACTTCTAGATTTGATAAGAAAATTCAGTAATGTAACTGGTTACAAAGTCAGCACTCAAAAATCAATAGCCTTCCTATACACAAATAACAGACTCACTGAGAGAGAAATCAGGAAAACAATACTTTTTACAATGCATTAAAAAAAATGAAATACCTAGGAAACAATCTAACAAAGGAGGTGAAGATGTCTACATTGAAAACTACAGTACTCTGAACAACGAGATTGAAGAGGATATTAGAAAATGGAGAGATATCCCATGCTCTTGGGGAGGAAGAGTCAATATAGTGAAAATGGCCATACTTTCACAACTGTTATACAGATTCAATGCAATCCCAATCAAAATTCCAATAGCATATCTCACAGAATTAGAGAAAACAATCCTAAAATTCATCTGGAACCAGAAGAGACCTAGAATAGCAAAGGCAATCCTGGGCAACAAAGACAGGACAGGGGGCATCACAATCCCTGACTTGAAATTATACTGTAAAGCTACTGTGATAAAAACAGTGTGCTACCAGCAAAAAACCAAAACAAAACAAAACAGACCCAAAGATCAATGAAACTGATTACAAGATGCAGAAACAACTCCAGACATATTAAGACACCTAATCTTTGACAAAGGTGTCAAACACATTCACTGGAAGAAACATAACCTCTTTAGTAAATGGTGCCAGAAAAACTGGTTCTACACATGTCAAAGATTAAAACTGGACCCATATTTTTCACCATGTAGTAAATGAAAATCAGAACTTAATAGCAAAACAGAAACATTTGCTCTGCTGGAAGGTAGAGTAGATAAAACTCTTGAAGACATTGGTGTAGGCAAAGACTTTATAAACAAAACCCTGATTGCATAGGAACTGTCACAGAGAATCAACAGCTGGATCTCACCCTACTGAAAAGCTTTGCACAGCAAGAGAAACCACCAACAGAGTGAAGAGACAACCCACAATGTGAGAGAAAATGCTTGCCAGCTGTTTTTCAGACAAAGGATTACTACTGAGAAAGTATAAAGAACTAAAAAATAAATCAGTCCTCCAAGATTTAGAGACCCAATCCAAAAATGGGCATCTGAGATGAATACACCCTTCTCAGATGAAGAAATACAAACATCAAATAAATATGAGAAAGAATGTTCAACAACACTGGTCATTCGAGAGATGCAAATTAAAACAACACTGAGATTTCACCTCAGCCTAGAAAGAATGGCTATTATCAAGCAATAAGAAATGCTGGAGGAGCTGTGGGGAAAAAGGAACACTTCTCCACTATTGGTGGGAATGTAGACTGGTGCAACCACTGTGTCAACCAGTGTGGAGATTCCTCAAAAAACTAAAATTGGAGGTCCCATTCAACCCAGCTATTCCCCTTCTGGATATCTTCCCAAAAAGAATTTAAAACATCATACCCTGGTGATATATGTGCACCCATGTTTACAGTAGCACAGTCTATAATAGCCAGATCGTGGAAAAAACCTAAATGCCCTTCGACTGAGAAATGGATAAAAAGATGTGGTATTTTTATACAGTGGAGTACTACTCAGCCATAAAGAAGGATAAACTGGACACTTTTATAGGTAAATGGATGCATCTTGAGAACATACTCATTAGTGAAATAAGACACACATGTGTAAACATCATATTGTTTCATTAGTGTGACAAGCTGCAAGAAAAAGCATATGTATATGTATATAAAAATAGTTAAGATAGTTATACTACTGATTTCTCTGAGTTCTCTGAAAAGAAAGATTTGTGCCAGTATTGTTCGGACAATTGAATGCAGATGTCTTGTGTTCTGGGTGAATCACTTCGGGATGACAATGTGCAATGTATGTACCATTGTTTTCCCCTGATTGATGTGTTTTGAAACTTTGTTGTACTTTTTCTCCCTTCCCCCTCCTCCTCCTCTTCCCCCTCCTCCTCCCCCTCTTCCTCCATACCCCCTTCTTCTTTTTCTTCTTCTTCTTTTCTTGTTATCTTTGAAAAAAATGGATTTGAAAAAAAATAAAGGAGGGCTCTCCAACCCCCAAGCCATGAATTGGTCTATGGACTGTTGGGAACTAGGCCACACAGCAGGAGCTGAGTGGCTTGCATTACCCTCTCAGTTCCACCTCCTGGTGGAACAGCAGTGGGATTAGTTCTCATAGGAACACCAACCCTAAGAGTGAACTTCACATGCTGGGGGTCTAGGTTGTGGGCTCCTAATGAAAATCCAATGTTTAATTATCTGGTGTGGAGCTGAGATAGTGATGCTAGTCCTGAGGAGTGACTACAAATAAAGATTTACATTAGCAGAGAAGTTTGACTGCACAGAGACCATAATCAATTGCTTGTAGACTCATATCAAAGCCCTATCAGTGAATGGTAAGTGACAATTAAGCTACATTTAGTGGCAGGTTTTATAGTGGCAAGTGAGTTGATGTTCTTCAATTATACTGTATCTAGTGGCAGACTTTAAGTCAGAATTCAGCACTTATTTTAGTTCATGTGTAGCTTTTCTGTTGTTTTATTTACCATTTCCTTCTTACCTCTTTCCCACATGGTACACATGCCTCAGTCATGATTTTGTTAAGCCTACAAGATAACCTGAACCAGAAATAGTAAAAAACAAACATCACTGGAAAGCTTCTTTGGAAATGGAAAAAGACCCAATGGTAAGACTACAGAAGGTTAAGACTACCAGCCAAAGAGAAAGCTGCATTGATAAGGAAATACCAAGGGTATTATGGGTTCTTTGCAACAGGTGATTCACATTCTTCAAACTTGCTTTGTATAATACATAGCAACTAGCTATTCAGTGAAGCCAAGAAACCTTCAAAATTGATTTTCCACATGGAAACCAAGAACACTATATTAAAAAAGAAGGCTTTGAGCTCTTTTTTTTTTTTTTTTTTTGGTCTTTTTTGAGGCAAGATTTCACTATATGGTTCAGACAGGCCTTGAACTCACTTTGTTGCCCAGGATGGCCTCAAATTCATGGTGATTCTCCTGCCTCAGCCTCTTGAGTGCTGAGATTATAGGAATGTACCACCATGCCCATCTTGTGCTTCTTAAAAATAAATTAAAAAATGGCTAGGAAGAACAGAAATAATTGTGGAAGACCAATACTTCATCAAATGTGCCTTCACAGAGAGCATCTTTCTTAACTGGCTAATTGCATTGCTAAAGCTAGAAAGTCCTTCACTATTGGGGAAGATTAGATCCTGTCTGCTGCTAAGTCATGAACTTTAGGAGACTGTTGATCAGAAAGTGTCACGTGTAACTCAGCTCGCACTATAACTACATGAACTGAAGTAATAGCAGAGGATATCCAAACACAATTGTTCAGGATGAATGACTCACCATGGTATACAATCCAGGTTGATGAGCGTACCATGTTGATCACAAAGCAACCATGCTTATTTTTGTATGGTATTTTATTTTTCAGAAGGGTTTGTTATGCGCACTTCTGTTGCCACTCAACACCACAGATGCAGAACTATTCAAATATTTGTGTGATTACGTATCAGGATAACTGAATTGCTGATTTGTGTCACTTTGTGCACAGACAGAGCAGTTGCCATGACTGGGTGGGGGCTTTCTGATTTCATGACTTGGATCACAGAGGTTGCAAGTGAGAAATGTGAAGTGCCTGCAGGGAATGCGGGTCAATGCACTGTGTCATCCACAGAGAGATGCTGGCTGGCCGAAATAGGCCACTTGAACTTAACATTTTGCAGGATGTGATTAAAATTATTAACCACCTTAGAGAATATGCCCTTAACTCATGTCTTCTTTGTGCTGTTCTGTGAGAAATGGACACACAGCACACATATTTCACTCATACACATATCTTCTCTTATACACAGAAGCGAGTAGCTTTCTATGGTAGATCACTGGCCAGAGTCTCAGAGTTATAAGAAATCTCTGCAGAGATTTCTCTTAGAAAAATAGTCAATGCTGGCAGCACACTGCAGTGACATAGAAAGGGTCACAAAACTGAAGTGATGTATCCAATATGCTCAACAAACTGAATCTGTCATTCAGGGCAGAATGACAGCTGTGTTCAAGTCTACAGATAAAGTGGTTGCACACGCTCAGGGATCTTACTGATTCTGTATGATGGTGAGTTGTATCATTATTTCATTTTATATTATAATAGAAATAAAATTCACAATAGATGGAGTACCCTTGTGGTATCCCCAAACCACCCCCACCGTGTCCATGGAACAAGTGTCTTTCATAAAACTAGTCCCTGGTGCCAAAAAGGTTAAGGACGGTTGGTTTAAAGGTCCTACTCGCAGTTCGGCCAAATTGTCCAACCTTTTCTCATTTTTCTCTTTTGTTTACTGTATTCTGTACCACTGGTCTGCTTTCCATTCTGAGGCTCTTGAATAGAAAGGGGAAATTTGGGAGGGCCAAGACTGAACTGGATAACTCAGTTCCATAAAGAGAATGTCTGACACAAGTTGGTATCCAAAAGCTTTTATCGAATACCTTAGCAACTAGGATATTTGAACCTAAGGAGAAGGAGCTATTTCATTTTCAGACCATTGAACTGGGTCTGCAGTGTATTATTGAGTAACATCTTAGGAGATGAGAAGGCATTCAAGGTTGGATTCCTTGACTCTTTGTTTTATATCTAAGGGAAGGTGGAACCTGGTAGATTTGATCTTTAGGATTTCATAAGATTTTATGCACATTTTTCTCATCAGAATTTCTATTGTTATTCCCCGAAAACTTTCACTAAAAGGAGATCCTGGCCTACAGTGGGACTTAATCCTATTATTGTATATGTGACTACTTCCTTACAGCCTCCTGAGATATCATATGTCTTGGTCCTTTTTTGAGTTACTGGACACTCAAACCAACCTTGCCTATCCCTTTCTCCCAGGCTGTAGTCTGCAAGTCTCTCTATTGGCTCCCTCACTAGCTTCCCCAACTCTCACATACATGAATTGGGCCCTTGACATCTGCTGAAACCTGTGCATAGGGTGATTCATGCTGAATGATGTCCCTGTGAAAACTTTTATGTTGAAATCCTAACCCTCAGGACCTCAGAGTACAACCTTATTTTAGGTAGATCTTTACAGAATTATGATCATATTAAAATGAGGTCATAGAGTCACATGAGGACCAGTGTCCTTATGAAAAGGGGAAATTTCTGTAATGGATAGGCACACAGGGAAAATGTCAAGTGAACATGAGGACAACTATCTCTAGGGGCCTACGAAAAAGTCTGGTGTGGAACCCTCCCTCACAGACCTCAGAAAGGATCCCACGAACACCTTAATTTTAGACTTTCAGGCTCCAAAACTGAGAGAAAATCAATTTCTGCTGCTTAAGCAACCCAGGATGTGGTACCTGCACATCCTAACAGTCCAACAACTATAACCCCAAGCATGTACCTGATTTCTCCTGCACCCAAGGATGTGGCTTTTCCAACCAGAATTGATAGTTTTTCAGGAGCCATTTTAGTTGATGTAAATTGACAAAAGAGAAACAAAACTTACAAGTTCTTTCCAGGGGCCCCTAGCAGGCTTTTTCTGAAGTTCCACAGGACAGAACTCAGACCTGTACCCATGCCCTAGCTGCAGGCAGTGCTGGGAAAGGCCGTGGCCACAGCAAACTCCTGGCTCTAGCAACTATGGCCAAGAAAACATAAGCCTCACCTGCCCAGCACCTCGCTCGACAGGTGTCAGAACGAGCCGCGGTTCAGGAGGTGATGTGTCAATTTTGTTTCCTCTGTGTGTCAGCCACCCTCCTATATCCTAGGGCGACAGGGTTCCAGGAGTCTGAGAATTTTCTGGAGCTTACTTTACAGCGGTTGGAGACAGGCGGTAAGACACAGAAGTCACGCACGCCAAGTCCTCTGAGAGGTGCTGCTGGGAGAGAAGTCTAGACTTCTCAGCAGGTGGAGGTTCCTTTAGGTAAAATTATTCCATTCCTAACAACTTTTATACTTTCAAAAAGAGAAGAAAAGAACACACAAAAAAAATCACACAAAGCCCAAATATCTTTCTGTCCTATCTCTAGGGTCTACAATGAGGCTCTCTGGAGCAGGGGCAGTATAACATCCTGACATACAAAACCCCAACACCATTCAGCACAGGGAAAGAATTTTTAGTTTCATTCTTTCACCTTAAATTATCCAGTACTAGAGTCCCAAACACTGCCTGTTAACACTGTATACTCTTTGTTCTCCTGTCTCCCTACCCTCAATATTCTCTTTTTCCCCCCAAGCTCTCAGTCCCCCACTTCTCCCATTTTGGCTGAGTGTCTGATGCTGAGGTTAAGACCATCTTAACAGACAAACGTAAACTGCATTAATTAAAAAAAAAAAAAGTTGGAAGAAATGTTCTCATTTTATTCCTATTTTCTGAACTAGACTACCGAAGCGCAGTTTCTGCTTTTCCAGTGGGTATCGAGGTTGTACCACATCTACTTTTTGGAGAGAAAGATGAAAGCCTCAGATATCCCAAGAGAGAGCGGCCTATGCTATCTTTTGAGGATTCTGGAAAACGGTACGCTGAATACATGGTGTGCAGGCCTTTGGAGAATCGCACCAGAAACTGTTTCTAAGGACTGGTTTTTGTTTGCTTCCTGTTCATGTTAAGTTTCTCAAAGCCCCTCAGCTGCTCCCCGAGTTTAAGGAAGGTAAAGGTTTCCCACCGCCCGGCAGGGGTGGGGACCGGATCCCGGATCCCGAGGGAGCGGGTGGCTGCGGCCCTGCCCGCCCAGGTGGCTGCCGGCGCAGGTGGAACGCGGCGGGAGCGCAGCCCGCCACGGGATCCCTCGCAGCGGTTTGGCTGGAACTCGGGCTCTGCCCGGTCGCGACCGCAGACAGAATCCGTGGGCTGCGCTGCGCTGCTCGGGTGTTTACGGCGTCCTAGCAACGGGAGGACGCGGCGGCGGGGGCGCGGCAGGTGAGCGCTGCGAGGGTGCTGGGTGCGGGGTGTGGGGTGCGGGGTGGTCGTGCCGCTCCGGGTCCCGGCGCCCTGCTGGGAACTTTGCAGGCCCCCTGTTTCCCTTTGGGGCTCCCAGGTCCGCGCTCTCCCGGTTCCCTCCCAGCCCTGGCGTCCCGGCCTCGTCTTCACCGCCCCTGGCGCCCCCACTGCGCGCCCTGTGCCCGCAGGTGGCCGCAGCCCTCGGGCCAGGTCCCTGGGGGGCCTCTCTCCGCGGAGTGTGCGCGCCGAGTCCCCGGGTGGGCACCGCATTTCCGTAGCCTCCTCGAAAGTTCGGTCCAGGGTGATTGAAATGACTCGAATGAGTTTCATTTTACTTGCGAGCGTGGAAGCTTAAACCTGACGCGTAAAAAGAGACACCGTGCCTTACTGGATCGGTAGAGAAAGCGTGATTCCCAGTTGGTGTAAACAAATCTACAAAAACACTTTTTTCCTTTTTATCTTGGAACTTGTTTTCTTTTAAAAATTTACTTTAACTCAAAGATATGTGCTGCTATGTATTTCTAGGAATTCCTTGGGTAACCATGGTTACGGTATTGGGCCTGGTCCTGGTTGCAGACTGCACGCTTTGGTATTTTTATGAGTTATGCTAACCATGTTTGACCATCACTTACTTATTTTCTCCTAATAGTGTTGCTCTTCTGTGCTTCTCTTCTGGATAGTCAAAGGCTCCGTGAGGTTACCTTCGGGTTTCTGCTCACCAGCTTCGTTGCGTTAAGTCAGTACCTCGCTGGGGTCAGGATTCCTTGACTTATCAACTGAAATACATTCAGGTGTGAGTTGCACTTACATTTCTACAGAAGTTTCAAATGATAAAAAGGTTTTTTTCGCATGTCTTAGTTCCCTTTCTAAGAGCTTTGTCCGAAGTTGCTGTGTGGTACGTGGACTACAACAAGCTTTAAATTATGCAGTTTCATAGTTTTTAAAATAAAAGGTGCAGGGAAGAAATAATTCATATATTATGTATCTTTATAAGATCACCAGAACAAGCGTTGTGCTTAAAATTAAAAGCAGACAGAGCTGTCTACCTCGGCTTTTCTGTCTAAGATAAAGAAAACTATTTTTCCTAGTTTATACTTATGCTCATAACACTGGGAAACTCAAGGGTTACACAGCACCAGTACATGCTTTGTATGTTTGAATCTATGGCATTTTGCATCAATAGAAACAAGAGTTCATAGAAAAAATTTTAAGTTAATTATATACATTTCATTTCACTAGAATTTATCTCTATTTACCTGTGTGAAGATATGTAATTAGATCAGTTATTTTCAAGTCTATCTGATTCAACACTTGGTTTGTATAGCAAGTATTTTGTAATTATACCTAACCATTCTGAAATCAAGATCATAGACAATAATCCTACATTTATAGTGTAGTCTTAGACATTGATAGTGCTATGTTCGTTAAATGAAGGAAAATAATTGTAAGTGGTTGGGTACTGCTACACTAGAATGCATAAGGGAGTAGACAGACACACTTCAGCCTTACCTGGAATTACCATGAACACAGTAGATCCAAAGGCACGCTGATACATATGCACCATCACAATTTGAATTTTGTGAATAACGTTGCTTAATGGCATGATTTCCGAAAGACTGAATGCCTGGTAAAGTTCCATGTAAAATGAAGTATGAACAATTTTCCTTTCACTTATATCACAGTTACAATCCTGAAAAATTAAGAATATGCTAAAACTGTGGAAAAAATGCTTTAAGGTTTTTGTGAAGTGGAGAACCCTTCTAGACTCATTATTTTCTGAAGTTTTTACTCGCCAGACACGCAGGGCTTATGGCAGACTTCCTCCTGCTGGGTGCAGTCCTACTTAGGACATCTGACATCTTTGGTATTCCTTATGGAACGCCTGCAGTGCCCCCTTCCCATTGTTCTGGTAACTACGTAGACATCTGTGTAGTATTTCCATACTGCTTCCCAGCAGGAAGTATTTACCTACTGAGAGTCGCTGAAATCCTGTTATTGAATTTCAAGATTTAATACAGTACAGAAAGCAAAATCTCCAAGTCCTTTCTGTAGAGTCTGATACATCTGAGCCTGTGTAATAGTGATGGTATTTAGCTTTACAGCCATTAATCTAATATTCTGGAAGGTAGATTTTAATGACCAATGTTATTACAAATGAAAAAAGAAACAAGTATAGGTTATCTGAAAATAATATCCTTTATAAATTTATATCGGAGCCTGCTTTCTAACATGGTTTGTATTTACTGTTACAGATAAGGTCAACTTTTTAAAGGTCATCTTTTAAAAACTTTTCTAAGTAGCCAAAATGAAATTTATTTCATCGAATTTCTGTTTTAGGTTTTATTGCTAGACTTTTGATAATTTGCTTAGGTAAGTAGACTAAAAAAAAAGATTCTTACTTGTTCTTAGAAATCTGCAAGATGTATTAACAGGGAATCCAGTGTTTGAGTTGCTCAAATATTCTTGTAATAGGATCAGTACACTACACTAATTTTCAGAAAAAATTAAAATCATAATCCACCATTATTCTGATTAATTCAGAAGGCATTTGGGGTATTTACAAAGCTCTTAGAATCATGTTTGTCTGTCATCATTGTTCTGATGCAGATATTGTGACCAAAGAAAGTCAGACTAGGCTGGGCATGGTGGCGCACACCTGTAATCCCAGCAGTCAGGAGCCTGAGGCAGGAGGATCATTGTTGCAGGTTCAAGACCGGCCTGGGCTACAAAGTGAGCTCAAGGCCAGCCTGAACTGCATAGTGAGACCCTGTCACAAAATGACAATAAAAAAAAAAAAAAAGAAAGAAAGAAAGTCAGACTTACAGAGTTCCTTTAGCATATTTCTAAATGATTTGTAGCCCAAATCAAATGAACATTTCTTATTTAAACCTCCAGCCCCCTAACAGAACCATGAAGCCCTTGCTGCCAACTTGCTTCAGTTCTTTTTTCCACTTTTGCAGTTTTCTGTGTAGATTTTCTGTCCATCTATCTATATTCTCTTTCTTAGGCCCAGCGATGTTAGAAAAAAGTTATTGATTTCAGGGCAAACAGATATTGGAAAATCCTTCGATTTTTTTACTTAGAGCTCTTTGATTATTTTATCAAGTTCAAGAGCAATTACATCATTAAAAAATGAAGCTCTAAGATTAAGAAGACTGTTGATTGAGTAGTAGTAATATAAAATCTTGAAAATGAAAACCGTGCCAGTGAAAAGGTGAATGCTGTTGCTTCTGTCTAACTCCTTCTGTCCGTTGCAGAGTGTGAGTGAGCTCAGATCTGAGGAGGATTAGCAGATGTCATGGGTGTGGCGCTGACAAGATTGGCGCAGTGGACAGCTGCTGGCTACGGGACTGAGACCCTGGAGATCACTCCTCTGAATGAAGTATTATTGAAGGAGATCATTGTATTTGTGGAGCATTTTATTTATGATCATGCCCAAGAAGCAAAATTTGTTTTTGTAGAACCACTTGAATGGAAAACAAATTTGGAGCCCTCAGCATTTGAGTCAGGTTATATTGTCAGGTAAGCCACTTAGTTGCTTCTAGAATTTAATTTCGTTATTGTACATATTTTTATTAATTGGTTGTGGGTTTTGGAAAAGCCACTTAGCCTCTGTGAGTCTCAGAAATTCCCTAAGTTAGGGGTTCTCAATTGGAGACAGTCAGATGAGAGTTGAGGATATTTCAATGAGCCGACACAGTGTTTTATCTAATTTATAAATTTAAATTTCATTTTCTTTTGGTAGAGGATACATTCTCCAGGTCACCACTGCTACTCCATGCTTGGCCTTTCCACCGGTCCGTATTGCCTGCCACATGCCAGGAACTTCTGGTTTTGTGACATCTGATACAGACAGAATTCCTTCCATGGGCGAAGTAGTGACCTTGCCTCAAAATTTTAAAAAGTAAAAATAAAAAATGGTCTGGGGATGTAGCTCAGCTCAGTGTGAAGGTCCTGGTTCAGTTCACAGTACCTGAAAAAAAAAATGGTTATAGACACATATATATGTAAATGCCTGAAATTATAGAAACATATTGTAATTATGTATAATCATGTGTCATCACTTATTATAATTATATAATAAACTAAGGGATGTATTTTGGTGGTGTGCATCCTCAGTTTATTGTGTCTTCCAGGCATCTCTTTTCTATCACCTTGTCCATTTTGGTTTTATATATAAATTTTAGTGGTCTGATCTTACAAAAATAGTTCTGTAGCTAGCCAAAGCTTGCTATCAATGCCTTTTCCCTCTTTCCCCTTTGGTATTTTTTGTGAACATAAAGTCAGAATTCAGCTTTAGAACTGCAAAACCACTTTTAACCTGCGCCTAAGAACTCTTTAATTCTTAGATTGGTCTTCCTTCTCTGAGTTTTTTGAAAATTTTTATTGGTGTATTTTATGTCTAACTCTGCCAAAGGTCACTTTCTCCTCAAGTTCTTGTCATTTCTGGATGAGTCCCCCATTCTATGTTGATCCCACCTAAGTTCAGTGTTTTTCCTAACTTTTGAAAGATGAAAAACATCTGCAAAACCAATTAGAAACATATTAACTACTTTGTTCAAAGATTGCTTTAAATCATATGACAGAAAAGAAATGGTGATTGTCATTGTATCTGGACTTTGTGTTAATTTTGTGTTCCAAGTACAATCATGACCACATCTGCCCGCTAGTTAGGTGGGTGTTACACATGCCCCAAATGTGTCACTGTTTTTCCTTCTGTATTCTTCTCCAAATTCTCTCTCTTTTTTTTTTTGCTTTATTTCTATACTTATATCTCTGCGTGCTGTCTTTATGTAAATCTTCTCTAAGCAGCATATTTTAACATTTTAAACACCATCTATAGTTTGAAACAACTACCCCTTGATTGTCTCACTTCTGTCAGATTGAACATTCAGCCTTTTAATTAATCTTTCTATCTGTCATTTTTGTTTCTGACCTTGAGTGGTGAGATCTTTGGTGCTGAAAGGGATGAGATCTGGTAGCATCACTTATTGTACGTGAAGGAAATTGAACTTGTGTGGCTCTAATGAAAACCAGGTAGGTACTGATTGCCTTGAAGAAAGCAAGGACACAGCTAAGATATTGGTAGTAACAGAAAATACTAAATGATTTCACACCCAGGTCTATACTATATACCCCATGCATGCACCAAGGCAAAGAGGTCCAGCAACCCACAGCCCCTTGGTGTTTTACCTCTAGCAACAAAATGAGTGATAAAAACCTGCCATACCCTCAGTAGCTAGAAGAATTTACTGTTAAAATAGCCCAAATACCCCATCTTTGTTTTTTGGTTTTTCTGGCCCTTATTTCACTGTTTATACATTTATCAAAAGCAAAAAAGCTATTCCTTCAGACAGGATTCGGATCTGTGTGTCTAAGAGACTTAGTCAAAGTCATCACGAAAGATTTGAGTTGAAGTCTTTTGGCTGGATTTCTATCATACTAATGTCCTTGGGTGTTTTAGAATAAAGGCAGTCTTTCTGCTTGTAGATATACTTTCTCTCAGGTCTCTTGTTCCAAAACAAGTCAGTTTTATCTGTCCTGAGTATGTAAACTCGGCAAGCTAACTCTTGTGTTGGTTTCTGCAGATATTGGTATTGGTGACCTGACTTCTCAGTTGCTGCTGCTTCTCAAATGCTTTCTCTGTGGCAGTCAATAACAGTCTGATCAACCTTTTTCTTAGTTAGGCAGATTAATATTTACTGTTTGAAACTGCTCCTTTTATCACATATTGAAAAGGTCTTACATTTCATCATCTTCTTTCCTCATGTGCAGATCATAATCATCGAACAGGCACAGCCCTTTCCACGTTACCTAATTCATCTTTTGCATTAGAATCATTCCAAGCCTATTTATCCTGTGGTAACATTTGTCATTATCTCTGCACATTTACCTTTTTAAGGAAAATGCCTTTATTTTCATTTTACTAATCTTTCTGAGACGCATCACAAGGCAGCTCACCTGTAAGTAAAGACAGAGCACGTGCTCATCTGTGGTTGGTGGCACCTACAGTTGTGGTGCTTTGATTCTCTAGAATGGAGTTTGGGAAATTTACCAATTGGTTAATCATTCAGAATCACATGGGGAAAATGTCATTTTCAGTTCTTTTCTCTCCTCTGGTAAAACTACTTTTTCAATTATATTCTGCTTTGCGGTTGCCATATTTTACTTGCAAGCCTCCCTGCTGTATTTTCATGATACGTGTGAATTGGAAGAAAATTATATGCTGGTAGAAGTTCTCTGTGGACAGGAGGTCACGTTGGCCCCTCCAGTAGTGCAAACTGGAAGCACAACCCATACCTTTTGGGGCCTTAATTTTCTGATCAATATTGTGAAGGCCTAAATTACATGATCCCTAATGTTTACTCAACCTACAAGACTTGTGTTGTTCTATGAGCTGATGGTGTCATATTTTGGTAAAATTTCCTAGTCATGCTAGTACGATCAGTAGCCCTAAGGTATTTGCATTTTCTGTTGTTTTTCTAATTTGGGGGGTAGTGCTGGGAATCAAACCCAAGGCCTCATCCATGAAACCACTGCTGTCCCACTCAGCTCTGTCCCACTCAGCTCTGTCCCATGGCCTGCTCTAAGTTTTGTACTGAGCTCTTTATTGTTTGCCTCTGACCATTGTAGTTTCTTGACTATAGCCTTATTTCCTGTGTTACTATTTAGACGTGCCTTTATTGAGTAATTACTATACCTTGGGGACTAAACTGGATACTGGGATTAAAGAAAACGACATTTTTCTGCTCTCTTTATAATATATACTGAGTATTTCTAGCCCCCTTCCTCAATTCCAGTTTAAAAGTCTTTCCATTAGGACAGCTGATATCATTAGTGGCACGTTCTTCATGACATTCATGAACTGGGGGCTGTACTTTTCTGTCCAAGAGCTCATTTTCCAGGTGTCAGAAATGGTGAACCTGGAGACTGGAACTTTCTTTCCTGCACCTTCTCTATAGCTGGCATTTTATTTCCCACTCCTCTGTTAAGTTCCAGGCTCTAGTAGGAGCAATGACAAATGTCACGTGTGCCCTGCAGTCCTCGTTTTTCAACAGGATTTCTGCTTGTATTGAGTCAAGTAGCTTGATATTTTTGACATTCAGTTAGCTTACAATCCAACCCTATGGTCATCCAGCTAGTGTGAGTGACGACTCCCTACGTGAGTCACCTTTAAGTCAGAGCCTTTAAGAAATCTCAAAACTAGGGATATTATTACTCATAAGCTTAATTTTAGAGAGAATGTGTGCACAAGCCCTGTCGCTGGCCAGTCTAGAATTCTGCACTTACTCATTCATCTCACAGATTCCTCACTGTGTGAAGTCACTATTAGAAGTACTGGGTACAGAGCTGTTTCCTTCTGGTCCAGGCAGTCACAGTGCTGTATTAGCTTCCTAAGGCTGCTGTAACAAATGATCACAAATCTAATGGCTAAAACAGTACAACTTTATTGTCTTATAGTTCAAGTCATAAGTCTAAAATGAATTTCAGGGTTAAACTCAACATATTGGCAGGGCTGTCTTCCATCTGGGGGCTCAAGAAGAATTTTCTCTTTCCTTTCCCAGCTCCTAGATGGTCCCTATGTTCCTCTGTTGTTGGCCTTGCACATCTCTGACCTCGGCTTCTATCTTTGAATCACCTCTGATTCTGACCTGCCCATCTCCCTTCTATAAGGGTCCTTGTGATTATGTTTGTGCTGGGTAATCCAGCATAGTTTCCCCATTTTAATACCTGTAAATTAATCCATCTGCAAAGTCCCCTTTGCTCTGTATCAGAAAGTGTTCACAGGTTTTAGGGGATTAGGCTGTGGACATTTTGGAGGACATTATTCTATCTCCCATAGTTGCTGTCTGCTGTTTTTGATTCTAGTGAGATAGTAAAGTGGTTTGGATAAGTGTCTCCCAAGGCCCATGTGTTAAAGGCTTGGTCCTCAGCTTGGCATCATTTGAGGTAGTGAAATCTTTAAAAGCCTGAAATTAATGCAAGGAAGTGAGGTCATTGTGTGTGACCTTCATGAGTTATATTTGGGTCCTGCCCCCTGCTCTCTCTGATTGGTTGCTCCTCCATATGGTCCCTATCGTGATGTGCTATTTTGCCACAGGCCAAAAAGAACAGGGCCAAATGATCTAGCACTGAGTATCTCTAAAGATGTAAGACAAATGAGATCTTTCCTTTTTTTTTCCTTCGGTAACAGGGATCAAACTCACAACCTCATGCTTGCCTGGCAGGCACTTATACCACTGAGCTAAATCCCTGGCCCTTTTCCTCTTTTTAAATTGATTATCTCTGGCATTTTATTGCAGTGACAAAGAGTTTATTGACAGTTTCTGGATCTATTTGATTTGATTTTTTCTGATCAATTATTAAGCACTGCACAACATTAACATGGAACAAAAAACCTAGACAATTTAATCAGTGTTGTAAGTGGTAGAAAACTATAGAAGTATCTGTTCTGTAAAAACAGCTCAATATTTTAAAATACTAATCTAAAAAATCATTAAATGAACAGAAACACAGATCTAGGAGTCTCAATAATTTCTGATCAGGAAAAACCCATTTTAAAAAGCTGCTTATTATCCTAGCATAAACCAAGTTAGGGAGTTGAGAGTGGAGAAAAGAATCCACAGAGAGGATCTAGTTTGCCTTTTCTTACTGCTTTATTTTTTGTTCATAAACACAGTGTAGCCAAGAAAATTCCTAGCCACTAATTACTGCAGCCTAAAAGTTTTATTTAATTAAATTAATTAATTAATTTAATTTTTTGGTACCAAGGATCGAACTCAGAACCTTGCACTTGCCTCGCACTTACCAAGCAGATGCTTGTGCCTCTGAACTAAACCCTTGGCCCCCAAAAATTTATAAATAAAATAAGAAATCCCCAAATCATGAATGGTTCTGTAGAACTAGGACTTTTTTTTTCAGTGCTAGAAACCAACACATTGTTGGAGAAACAAAAATGAAAATGCTGATTAGTTGAGTTCAGTTGTAAATTCTAGAAATTACTTGAAATTTTCTCTGTAGATACATCCTGTTGCTCATTATGGTTGCTCGAAGTTTGGGAGTTAAAATTTGTGTGGGTGCAAGCAGGAAAATAGATGAACTTCTAATCAGAGGGATTTCTATTTTCTGTGTTTTATAAGGAGACATAGAAATAATCATCTGAATGTCTAGGTTTAACTTCTGGCAGCATCTGGGTAACATTAAGTTTCTTTTTTTTTTTTTTTTTGGTGATTTTTTAAAGTGAAACAGCAGTCAGTTCGGAAGAAGTTGATAAAAATGGACAGCCTTTGCTATTTCTCTCTGTACCGCAAATTAAAGTGAGGAGCTTTGGGCAACTGTCACAGTTGGTGTTTATTGCCAAAGATACAAAGCTGAAGGAGGCTCAAGCATGTATTGAAGGTGATGTTTACTTTCTGGTCTTGGGTCTGAACTTTTAGAAAATAATTTGGGAGTGGGTATCATTTATTTTGGTCTTTTGAAAAAAAAGTTCTGCAATCAAAAGGTAAAAAGTCGTATGTACCACTTCATGAAAATTGCATGTATTTTCCTTGTTTTGTTCGTATCAAATTTCTGCTTTAAAATAAAAGGCCCAATCCTTTAGTAATCTCCTAGGTTTTAAACTTTAATGTATGATTTAAGGCGTGTCTTCTCAGCTTGTGGAAAGCCCAGTAGCCTGTATCCTGTAAGGTTATGAGGACCAACATCTGACCACTGATGAGTGATCACTGGTTTCCTCCAAAGTGAATGTGGGCTCTTGCTTTAGCAGAGATAGACCTTAATAAATCCCCTTTCCAGTGTTCTTAGCTATTTTTCTACTGTGAAATTCATAGTTTTCTATAAATAGTTATACTTTCTCAATTTTGTGAGAAATATTTTTTCTTCCATGTTATTTTTTATTTTATTTTATTTTTTTGCGGCACTGGGGATCGAACTCACAACCTCGTGCCTGCCAGACAGGCACTTAAGCCACTGAGCCAAACTCCTGGCCCTAGTTTTTTGAGGCAGGGTTGCATTATATAGCTCAGGTCTGCCTTGTGCTCGTGTTTTAGCCCAAGCTGGCCTCGAACTCACAACGCTCCTCCTACCTCAGCCTCCCGAGTGCTGGGAATGAGCTCATCATTGACTAATTATCTAACATGCAAAACTGAATGTGATTTGTTGCCTGCTATATATATATATCTTTTTACCTGTTATAAATATTTCTTATCACTAGATATACCTGATCATAGTTAATGATATGTGGTATGTGTTTTAAGTATGTGGAAGTATATGACCAGTGGACCCCAGGTATAAGGTACATGGGTTTCATGCATTACTGTGTAAGTGGGCCTTAAAAAAAAAATAACAAGATGTCAGTCTCAGAACATCTCATATTTACTCTTCATTATTTGGTTACCTGTACATTGAAGCTGCTTTTGTGAAGAGGGAAGAAATGTTAACTGTAAAGCTGAATCCTGACAGTGGGCAATAGGTGAGACATACTACACAGGCTCCAAATATTTGGTTTGCCTAAATATTTCTCCTTTACCCCATTGTCCCCTTCCCATAAGTTTAGGTACAACCTTTCCTTTCATATTCAAACTGCATAGTACCCAATTTGGTAGTTAGGGTTCTGTCTTTCCTGAGAATTTGCTTAAATGTGTACTGTCTTGAATCTTTAAGAGGCGGCAACTATAGGTTGATAAAGTGAAGTGCTGAATAGATGACTGATTGCTTTGTTTTCTTTTCTTTGTTCATCTTTCCCTCCTAAGCAGTCATTTCCAAGCCTTAAACCTTTTATGCAACTTTCTGGCATAGCCCATTGATTGTTGGAGAGCCAATGCTACTCTTTCAATCAAATCATGCTTTCTGCACTGGAGTGACAGGGTTTCCTCTCCCACCTCAGTGAATGTGAGTTTTCATCTTCGTGAATTGCTCCATCCCAAACAAGAGCATTACCTTGCTGGGGGATACAGCTCAGTGACACAGCACCTGTCTGGCAAGTGGGAGGTCCTGATTTCAATTCCTGTTACCAGAAAAATAAAAGACAGAGTCTTACCTTTTCTCCTTCATTTTCACCCATAAATATTTTTAAATATTTACCAAATTCTTTTTTTCAGCATGACTAGGTTCAAATTTCACTCCTATGTCAGTCTTGATCATTAGATAGTAATTAAGCTTTTTGCTCTAATTTTGATGCATGTCTAAATACTATTTAGATTTATTTTTCCAACTCTGATATCAAAAGGCATTGAGAATATAAGTAGTTTGAACAGGTGGAAAAGAGTGACATAGATCTGTAGGCTGAGAGGAGTATGCAGTTTGGGGAAGAAAGAATTTATGAACACTGAATGCTCATACGTGTAGACACATACAGTTCTGGAATGATCATTCGAAGGAGATGGGCAATTCTTTCCATTCTGAATGTATGAATGTCTCTTCTGAAAAATGCTCTATAGCTGGGGGTGGAGGGAGGGAGGGAGAGAGAGAGAGGGAGAGAGAGAGGCGGGAACGCGATGGGAGAGAGAGAACAAGGTGGAGGAGGAGGACTGTGGGGGGGAAGGGCAGAAACCAGTCAGCCTTGGTCTTGGTCTTTGTCCTATTAAAGGAAGTAATGTGTATAGATGATGTTATAATACATCAAGAAGCATATAAGAAAGTTTCTAAGTACAGTAGAATCTCACAAATAGAGATGAATAAGAGCCTTTGATGGATTTGTTAGTCTTAGTGTTTGTCATACTGGAAGATAAGAGGGTGATATTTATTTCTTTATGTATTTATTGTCAGCTAACAGAGACCCTGTAGTAAAAATCCTGGGCTCAGATTATAGTACAATGGCAGAAGACACCAGTGTCTTAAATATTCTTCATAAAATTACTGACAGTGATGATCCCGAAAATGAGATAAAGATGAAGATTGCCATCCTGCTGAAGCAACTAGATCTGCATCTTCTCAGTCACACCCTAAGACATATTTCACTGTGAGTCTTTTATCAAAGAAATCTTTAAAATACTTATAAATATTTCTTTCAGAGTTACAGAAGAATTGCAAGAAAAATATAGATGTTATTGCTGTTAAGTGAACATTACATTTTGCTGGAATTATATTCTAATTTTATTGGAGTTATTCTATTTGTAAAAAATCAAAATTTGCAGTTAGTATTGCTAAAACAGCCTAGTGGGGTTTCACCCAAGTCTGAAGATGTTAAGCAGTCTTGTTATTTTTAAAGACTCTTAGAATAATCATATAAATTATTGCATTATGGCACCAATATTGTGTTGTTTGTGTAGTGCATAACGTGTTTTTTTATTCACTATTAGTACAGTATCGTTAAAATGAAGTGATTCTCAAGCTGAATATATTTAATGTTACATTCAGCATGAATTACTAATCACTCAGTGTTTTGAAAGGGTTGTTAAAAATTATAATGTGACTAAAATTAAGTACAATTTTAGTTGCCAAAAAAGATTCCCCCAATATGATGATATTTATTCATTCTCCATGAGTCTTTTATCAAGGAAATCTTTAAAATACTTATAAATATTTCTTTCAGAGTTACAGAAGAATTGCAAGAAAAATATAGATGTTATTGCTGTTAAGTGAACATTACACTGTTTTAAAGCACTTAATTGTTTTCTAAACATTTATTTCAGACAAATATGTTTAAACCCAGAACCTGTTAAGAAAGATATAGAGCTTCTGAAAAGTTTCTCAGGAAAAGGAGAACAAACAGTCTTGGAATCTATCGAATACACCTCAGGTAGTCTCAGATTCTTTTTATGCCATTTACGTTTTCATCATTGTATTTTAAGAATGTGTTCCATGGCTATGTTAGAATGAAATCTTTAAGAATTTGAAAGCTTAAAATTGATTTTGTTGAAGTCAACACATTTTACAAAATTCTAAGTTGCAGTCCGTGAATGGCTTGATGATTGCTTTCAGATTATGAGTTTTCAAACGGATGTCGAGCCCCACCTTGGAGACAGATTCACGGGGAGATGTGTTATGTCCTGATAAAGCCACACGATGTTGAGACTTTGTGCGTTACGTGCAGTATAGAAGGTGTATTTTTAAATGGTGTAAGTAATATTTGAAAATTGTTCCTAAAGCCAGTGGGTGTGGGCTTGATGCAAGGTCTCCATGATGCCTGACCCTGCGGGTTGCATCCCAGGGACCACAGAGAACGGAAGGTGGCTCCGTGCCATCAAAGCAGGTGCCTTTGCTGTGTGTTTTTTGGGTGAATCCAGAATCGTCTCAGAATCAGCTTTGTTGTTCCTCACTGTGGTCAAAATGCCAGTTTTCAGCCTTCTTCAGAAGGACCCATTCCACTTTATAAAATCCAAATCTCTTTTGTAATTGGTTCACGGACTGGTCACACAGGTGTAGAAGGAAAGATGCAAAAGGGGACCCCCAGGTAGCCCAGGAGGGATTACTGCAGCTCCCATCCTCCCAGCCCCGGGGACAAAGCCGGGCTGGGCCTGGGGGTCCCCACACGGAGCAGCTGGAGGAAGCGCTGGCCCCAGACAGGAGGTACTGCTGGGCCAGTGCCGGTGCCCCAGGGGCTAAGGACAGCAGTTCTCTGATCTTCTCTAGGGGAGCCAGGGATCTTGTTTCTGTCAGAGACCACTGATTTACACACGTGCAACTTCATTCGACTGGGGAACATCTAAGTGTTCCACTCAGGTTTTAAAAAATGAAAAGAGAAGACCATAAAAGTCTTCAATGACTGCAAAAAATAAAAACACATTGCCATTCTGTGTGTGGCTATAAAATGTGTTATGGTAGCGTAATGGGTCAGGAAGGAAAGGGAAATGAGGAGAGAAAGAGGTTGGGAGGAAGAGGGCCAGAGGCAGGGAAGTGAAGGAACAGACAGCCTTTTAGAGACAAAAACCCTAGAAAATGCACCCATAACAATATCTGCACAACAGGCCTTTTATGACTTCATCAGTGAAGGTTCTTGAAGTCACAGTGCACTTTCCAGCAGAGGAGAGCAGGGGGAAGGAGCTCGTACTTCTTCGCTGAATAGTGAAGTTTCATGTGTGTACAGGAGGCCCATGCCAGATGGATGAGAGACCAAATGAACAAATGGATGAGTGGATAACATTAGATTCCTGTATAAAATCTGCTATATGACAGGGAACACCTGTAGTTTCAGATACTTGGGAGGCTGAGGCAGGAGGATCTCTTGAGCCCAGGAATTTGAGACCTTGAGACCAGCCTGGACAACATAGCAGAGACTTGCTACACACACATATGTCATGCACACACACACAGAGGAGGGGGAGAAAGAGGGAGGAAAAAAAGCATTATCATATGCATCTTTTAGAGGAAAAGAAATCCCAGTACATCTGCGGAGGTTGTGATGTGTTGACCAGGTTCTTATACTGCTGTTACTTTAATTGTTGCACCAACCTTTTTCTCCCAAAGGGTAAAACAGATGACGAGGGGGAAATTGATTATGAGAGAAAAGGCGAAGTGTATAAAGACCTTGTCACATTTTTAAAAGAAAAATCAGCAAAATTTTCAGAAAATATGTCTAAACAGGTGAGTTTTATGTTCTCTTGATTACAGCTTTCTAGACTATAAAAAGTTGGAGAGTCATGTTACCTGCTTTTAGCTATTAAAATGTTTTCACAATGTAATATAAAATAACTATTATAAGTGCTGGGCATAGTGGCACATGCCTGTAATCCCAAGACTCTGGAGGCTGAGGCAGGAGGATTGCCATGAGTTCAAGGCCGGCTTGTATTACAAAGTGAGTTCATGGCCTGAACTACATACTGAGACTCGTCTCAGGAAAAAAAAAAAAAATCACCACCACCACCACCACCAAGACAAAACAAAACAAAACAAAACAACAAAACTATGTTAAATGTAGCATTTTAAAAATGATCCTGATTTGCTGTAGATGATGAAGTGTAATATTTCAATTCTAAATAGGACTTTTCCTCTATGAATTAGCAACACTAAGAATTTTAAAGACTCAGCCCTGTTTATGACACCTAGATATTTGGATTATTTTCATCCTTTCTAGCTCTTCCTGTGTGGATTGTCTTAAAAAGCATGTCGGCCACATGGGCCCAGAACTTCTTACTGGGGAGGAGATGCTTTTAAGCTTCTGTCACCTTGGTGTTAACTTGGAGGCTTGGCTTTCTGAAAGCATTACTGTATCTTCTGGACACTGACACTGTGAATATCTTTGAAATTAAGCTCTTATTTTTAATGTCTTTAACTTTTTTTTATAGACTCTGGCTCTTGTCCACAAATAGTTTATCTTCTCTCTTAGTATATTGGTGATTTTTTATTTTTTGAAAGCTTACTTTTCGCATGACTCAGGATTCTTCAGGGAAATGGAACCAGTAACAAGGGAGTATGGGAGGGGAAGAGACAGAGGCAGGCAGAGAGAAAAGGAGAAGAAAAAATGTCTTAAGAAGCAGGTGCATGGAGAGGTGAGGACTGGCAGGTCTAAAACCCGTAGAGCAGTCCTGCGGGCTGCAGTTCGGCTAAGAATCGGCATTGCTTTCTGGAGTCGTGAGGTCCTAAGGGAGATGGCTGGGAGCTCAGGCGGGGTTTCTGTGTTGCAGTATTGGGGAGAATTCTTTCTTTGGGAGATCCCAGTCTTTCCTCAGTCTTCAGCTGATTGTACGAGGCCAACCCATGCCAGGGAGGCTCATCTACTTAATGCAAACTCTACTGATTTATATGCTGATCGCATCTAAACACTAAGTGTACAGCAATATTTAGACTTCTGATTGACCAAAATACTGGGCCCTTTTACCTAGCCTGGTTCACTCATAAAATTAACCACCATACATTTATCTGCTGCATTATCTTTCTCTCCTTTGAGTTTCTTTTAGCATGTTTTAAACCCTTTTAAACATGAGATGCTTATCATAATTTTCTCAGTTTCTCCCAAACGCCAAGCAACAAAACTTTTTGTTCAGGGACCCATTAATGTCAGGTTCTCCAAGAGCTTTCTCTGCAGGGTTCAGTTTCTCCAGGAAAGGGTCTTTGGATCTCTTGCCTGGGAAGCTGAGTAGGGAAAGGCATTGCCCTAGTTGCCCTTGGGGAGGTAGGCAATGTTTCACTGACTTCTCTTGTTTTTGGCTCAGGTTTCATTCTTATTCTCATCTATACCTGGGATCCTTGAGTGTAAAGCTTCTTTGGTCCTTTTTCTAGAATATCTCTCATTTCCTGGTGGTATGAGGGCAAAAGCCTTACTCTGCTGGGGGAGTGCTGGTGTTGGGTGTGGAGATCTGGGGTCCAGCTGTTTCACTCTTGCCCTCGCCACAAGTATTTCCCTCTCTTCTACAGTGTCCAAGACCTCATTCTTTCCAGGAAGCCTTCTGCATTGCATTTTTTCTGTAGATTTGACCTTCCTGATTCATCCACCATCCCTCCTTTGAAACCTGTCTTTTAAGGTGTGTCTTCTATTTCCAGGTTGGTTTTTTTTTTTCTTTATAGTTGTTTTGGGAATAATTCTAAAGAGTAGAATGGTATCAAAAAGATTTTAGTCTGCCCTCTTAGAACCAGAAATCCAATAGGTCTGTGTTTAAAATTTTTTTAAAATCAAAGTGACATTCACATACAGGGAAATGCACAGATCTTAAGTATACAATTTCATGATTTTTTTCTGAAATATCTGTGTAATATTGTGATCAAGGTTCGGGATATTCTTATCATCCCAGAAAAATGCCATCAGGCCTAGTTTCATTTAATCTTTGTCCCTTGGGAATGACCATATTCTGATTCCCATCATAGATTACTTTTGCTTATGACCTTTACATGAGTAGATGGCTATATTTCAGTCAACGTTGCTTTTGATAGCCACCTATGCTTTTGTATCTGTCATTATTTCATGACTTTTTATGAATGAGTATTTTTCATTGTGTGGATACACCACGAATTATGTTTATTCACTTACTGTTGATGGACATGAGTGTTGCTTCAAGGTTTCAGCCTCACAAAGTTACCTTGAACATTCTTACCAAAGTTTTTATGTTGTCATGTACTGTCATGTATTTTATTCATGTGCCTGAATAAAATCTGGGAGAAAAATGGCAGACTCATATAGTTTTCCACAGTGATTGTAATATTTTACACTCATGATAGCAGTTCATGAGAGCTCCAGTTCCTTCACATACTTGAAAATTATCATATGGTCAGTCCTTTAACTTCAGACATTCTGATAGATGTGTATTTATCACTGAGCTACAACCTCAGCCTTCATTTAGTCTTCTTTATCTTGTTTAAAATAAACTTTGTGATACATTTAATTTGGTCTAGTCATATTTACAAGATTTTGATTACTTCAGTTGTGAATATTTTAGTAGGTGTGTATAACATTATGGCTTATACATGTTAGTCAAAGTAATTCTTTTAAATCTGTATAGAATCTAGAGGACCCTTTTTTTTAAGACAGAGGCATTCAGGGGACACTCTCATATTATCCTGTTTTACTATATTTGTCTTATATTTGAAGTGAGTTTCTTACAGACAGTATGCAGTTGGGCCACTTCAAAAATCCACTCTACGGAATTCTAGTGCTTTATCTCTTTGTGAATTTAGATCATTTTCATTTAATTATTGATATGTTAGGGATTAAATTTGCATTTAGTTTTGATTTGTTTGTTCCCTCTCTTTTTTAGTTTTCTGATTCTTCCTAGTTTTCTAATAGATTGTTGATACATATTTTAGAATTTCATTTTTATTAACCTATAATGTTTATCTCTTCGTATAGCTTTCTTAGTGGATTTTGAAGGTGTTAGGGTGATATGTAAGTAATTTATTATAATCCCCTGGCTTGACATTTCACCAGCTGAATGAAGTATAGAAACCTTATGTTAAGTTCCTTTTATTCTCTCCCACTTGTAATTGTTTTTATTTTCTCTGCATACATTGGAAATTATATTATAGTGTTATAATTTTTGTTTCAAACATAAATTATCATTCAGAAAACTCAAGAGGAGAAATTCTTGTATTAACCCATGCTTTTCCTCTTTCCACTGTTCTTTTCTTCCTTTTGTTTATTTTGCAAAAAGGACTTCTTTTAGTTATCCTTTTGAGTAGATCCGTTGGTAACAATTTTCTTAGTTTTCCTTTGTCTGAAAATGTCTTCATTTCCTCTTTATTCCTAAAAAATATTTTCACTGGATAGAGTATTCTGGGTTGACAGTTCTTTAGTTGTCAATTAAAAAACGTTCTAATTCTTTCTGGCCTCTATGCTGTCTCATAAGAAATCTGCTGTTGTTTTAACTGTTTTTCCTCTATAAAGTGCCATTTCTCATTGCTCTCGTACATTGTCTTTAACTTTATAGAATTTATTATGTATTTTGGCAAGGATTTCCTTGCATTAATTTTTTTAGGATTGTCTTAGCTTCTGGAATTTTAGGCTTATGTCTTCTTCCAAGTTTGGGGAAGCTTGAGGCATTTTTTACAATACATTTTTACTGTGACCCTCTTTCCTCTCTCCTTGTTTTCTGATGACCTGAATGTTAGAATTTTGTTGTTGTGGTCAGCTAGATTTTGAGGGTTGATCTGTCCATCTTTTAAAAAAAATCTATCTTTGTTCATATTGGCTGATTTCTTTTACTCTGTCTTTAAAGTCATGGATTTCTCTCCTCTGTCATCTCTTTCATGTTGAGCCTGTCCAATGAGTTTCTATTTTGGCTTATGAATTTCACTTTCACAATTTCTTTTGTGTTATTTTTATGTATTCTGTTCATTTGCTGAAACATTCTGCTTGTCAAAACTGTCCACTTTTTCATTTTTCAAGTCTTCATAATTGGTCAGTGGAGTACTTTTACAATGGCTGCTTTAAAATCTTGTCAGCTGTTTTATCTTAGTGTACACATCTGTCTAGCATCTTTTCTCATTCAAGTTAAAATTTTCCTTCCTGATTTTATGAACAATGTGTCTTTTTTTATTGTTTTGGGCATTCAGGGCATCATGCTGTGAAACTCTGGATTTTATTTAGCTCTTTTAACAAAGCTTTTCTGATACCTCACTGATGGAAGTTCTGGGGATATTGCAAGATGGGGGTAAAAGTAAAGGTTTCCCATTTAGTCTCCCATTTAGTCTTCATTGCATCTCTGGTGATATGGGGTGCTGCATGACCACTGGATAGGAATGGAAGTTCAGTCTCCCCTGCTGCAGACACACCCCTCTCTGGGAGGAGAGAGTGCCTGCCACCCACGTCCCAGGGAGCTCCACTGACGTCACAGCAGGGGAACTCATTCCTGCTGCGAGGGTGGAATTTGATTGCATATCTTGAGATGATCATGTGGTTTTTCTTCTTTAGTTTTTTGGTATGGCAATAACATTGATCTTCAAATATCAACCTGATATTGAATTCTGGAATAAATCTAAATCTAAGTCTAAGTCTAAATCTAAATCTAAATCAATCAATCGATCTGTAATATCTAGGTAATATTTTTCATGAAGGATATGTGTTAGCAGTTATCTGTTTTATAATTTTTTATTTTTTTCAGTTATTTGTTTTAAAAGATGGTCTTTTCATTTCTACAAAATTTATTTTTAATTGATACACAAAATTTGTACATACTAACAGAACACCCTGTAATGTTTCAGTGTATGTATGTATTATATAATGTTTAAAGCAAGTTAATCATATCTACTTAAAAGTTATCATTTCTTTATGGCAAAGACTTTCATAATCCTTTCTTCTAGCTTTTTGAAATGTATTATTGTCATCTGTGGCCACTCTACTGTACAATAGCACCTCAGAGCTTTGTGCTCCTTCGAAGTGGAACTTAGCACCTAGTGATTGACCACCCCCTTTCCCCATTAACACCACGCCCACACCCCACAATCTCTTAACACAATGGCGGCTAATCTTTTAGAGACTTGAGTTCCCAACTGTGACCCAAAACCCAGTTATTTATTGCAAAGTGCCAACACTGGCCCTGTGTGCACTGTTTCCCGGTGCTCGGCTGCTGGGGTGATGCTGGGGCGACTGGGCTCATGAGCCGACAGAGAGCTCTGCTTGCCCACTGCAGTGTGTGTGCCATAGGTTCACCACCTCTATCTTAATGTCTCTGTCCGGTTTTGGTATGTGGGCCGTGTGGCTTCATAATGTGTGGAAGGTTTCCAGTACTTTTCCTTTTTGTAAAATTCTTCGTGAAGAACTGATAATATTTCTTACTTGATAGATGTCGTTGGATGGCATGTTCTAGTCAATGCAGGCATTGTTTCATTTTCTCTAGAGGCAATGAGTGAGTAGGTCCAGCCCTGCTATTGTGTGAGTGCTGTGAGTGTAGAGCATGCTGTGCTGTGAGTTTAGCTTGTTGTTCTCTGCCTATTTGTTCAAGTGCGGCCTTGGTTGTGAAGTTACCTTTATTCAATTTGTGTTGCTGAGCATCTAAGACTTCTTTTCCTAAACTTCTCAACATTGTTAATCTTCAGATGGCACTAGGTAATTCAGAAATGATATCATTGTAAAACTTATTCTTATTTTTTATAAAGGAGTTTAGATTCAATGAAGAGCAACAAAAGAATCAGACGGATGAAGTACCTAAGAAGGAAGAAACATATGCCGTCCATAAAACTATATCTGGTTCAGACAAGAGTAAACTGGAGAAGAGCCAAACTAACTTTGGGAAGAATCAAATGACCAGGAGATTGGAGCCGAGCTTAAACTGGAGGACCACTGTTGACTCCAAAGAGTATGTAGGCATTTTTTGTTGGGTTTTCTTATGTATCTTCAGTTACTACTTGTTTCTCATTTTCCCCTGGAACTTTGTTTCTCAATAGAAGAGTACAAAGTGGATATATACATGTCTGGCCATACTAAAAGGTGATACTCTGCCTCCTTTTTGTATTCCAAGTAGAAATATTTTATAGTAATCAGGTTTGTTTCCAGACTACTAATGAAGAGAAGGGAGCATATAATTCACTTTTGGGTAACCAGTGAATCAGAACAAATAACCCATGAGAAAAATGATAAAATATCATGGAAAATGTGAATTTACAGATGGGGACCTGATTCTATGTGCTGGGAGAATTTGGAATGATTAAAATGATATGGAGTTAAGCAGGGAGTCCTTCGTTGTGAAGGTCTTCTGTAACAAGAACTGTAGTACTATAAAAAGATATAGAGTTTCAAGATACTAACTGATCTATGTAAGGTGGACACGTGGTTTTTAGCAGTGGTAGTGAACCTATGACATACATGTTATTGTGTTTTCCTTTTAAGACAAAAGAAGTTAATTTACAAGTTTTTTTCTAAACTAAAAGCTCAGGAATCAGGTTTAATTGCAGTGTTGGTACTTTGTGAAAAACAAGAGGGTTTTGGGTTGTGGTTTGGCACTCAGTCTCTAACTGGTTTGCCATCCCTGGTTTAGAGTGTGTGACATATGCAAAATTCATTCCATTGGGAACCCTCAATAATTAGGTGTCAATGCAAAGATTAAGAGCTAGTGCTACTTAAATGTTGAGGCAGTCAAAGTCACCTAGACCACTGTATCTTAGTTACTTTTTTGTTGCTGAGACAAAATACCCACCACTCCAAGTGAGGAAAGGTTTATTTAGCTCACAGTTTGTAGAGGCTTCAGTCCATAATTGCCTTGCTCCAAGGTTGGGAAGAGAGGCAATGCAGAGGAGGACCAATTTATGGCAAGCAGCAGATAGAAAAAGCAACAAGAGGCCTTCATAATGTCTGCCCCTTTTATCTTATTCAGACTACTTAGGGGAGGTCACATTCACAACCTTAATCTTAGTGCCCTTGACCCTAACATTGCACTGTGAATCAACCCCCGCATCATACACTCTAGATCCAGCCACCTCTGAAGAAGCCCCACCTATGACTGCATGAGGCTTTAGGGGAATGTCTAGACACAAGCCATAACACCACTGTGCTAGTTTTCTGTTACTATGACAAAATACCTGAGATAATTAACCTACAGTGAGAAAAGGTTCATTTTGGCTCACAGTTTTGGAGGTTCCAGTCCATGGTCAGCAGCAAGTCCATTGCTTTTCAGCCTCTGGTAGGAGTGTGAGATGTCAGTGGTGGAGAGCACATGGTGAAGCCAAAATGTGTACCACATGGCCAGGAAGCAAGGGAGAAGGAGGGAGTGGCCAGGTTCCCACAAACCTCTATGAGAGCGTACTTCTTGGAACACCACCTGCTAGCAACTGCCTTCCAACAATAGCACTACCTGGTGGACCAAGTGTTTAACAGATGGGTCTTTAAGGAGGAGTCAAGATTCCAACTATAACAAGTACTTTTTAAACTTCAGTAGATAGGTTACAAATTTCAGACTATATTTAATTTTCTGTGTTGTCACATGGTTGGGTCAGTGACTGGCTCACAGCTAGTCTCAGCTTCAGTGGTATCCTCCCCTGCAGGGATTCTGAGAACCACATGGTGACTGTGACTAGGAAGTACATCCAGACAGCTGCTAGGAACAAGGTGTTCTGCAGAAAGAGAAAATGTTTTTGTCCTTCTGGTGATCATTGACCTTATGTGTTTGACCTTTGCAATTCTGAAAGTCTAGCAATGAAAAATGGATGAGTGACTCTGTTAACTAGGAAGTGAGTTTTAGCATACTTTTCTATGCACTTGTTCTTTCAAATACAGATTTCCTTCACAATGAGAACAGAGTAGGTGTGGAGGACTGTGGGAAGCCTGGGGATTCCTGGAAAAGCAGGTGCAGGCCTGCTACAGTATTGGGAGGAAGTAAGAAACCACAGGAAACCATAATGGAGACCAGTGAGCCACCCAGAGGGGAAAGCACAGAGTGATGAACTCACACAGTGATGGCAAAGAAATACTGGACACATTGTTTCCTCCCTACACAAGATGCATGACTGTGCTTGAAGGGCAAAGAGGCATATGCAAGTGTCGTGTGAAGCTGGAACTTATCATTCTCTGAGGCCAGAACACACATTATTTGGGTGTATGCAAGTGATGGATCAGATTTTATTCCTCTTCATCAACGTAAGGTAATAAAGCTCACTCTTTTTTTTTCTTTTTAGCCGCAAACCCCTAGTAAAGGATAGCCAAGAAGAAAAACATGGAGGAAAGTCTGACAAGTCCAGAACATCTATCTCACCCGGAAGAGCACAGTTACTCCGGTAAGTTTCTGGTGACATGACTGAGTTTAAAGCCAGCCCCACACAGTGGGTGAGTTAGTGTGCTAATTAGTAGCTTTCTTACTATTAGGTTAGGGTCCTAAGATATTTACTGACATATGGCGGTTACTGGCAATGTTAGTAAAAATTATAATCCTGGGTTTCTTTATACTTGAAGACCTCTTTCTAATGCAGTTACTTGAAATACAAGGATTAACTATTAGTTGAATCTAGGAAAAGAAATGTATTTAATGCAAAGAGCAGGGAACTAAGTGTTGGGAATATTGGGCTGCACACCTGTCTTCTTAATTCTGAATAATTGTGTCCTAGCAACATTTTGTCACCTGCCTGGGTTTCCTCTTGCTAATCACTGATGCCTTCCAATTCTACAGTGATATGTTCCATTTGTAATTAAACATTAAACGTTTAATAAAACATACAATACAAAGCCGAGTGCTAAAAATCTCACCTGATTTTCAGTTTGATAACCAAACTGGAGGAGAAAGTTCACCCATTCAAGCATACTTTTCTATGCACTTGTTCTTTCAAATACAGATTTCCTTCACAAGTGTTTCCTTCACAAGGTCACCCACTTTTATTAGCGAGTTTCAGAGTGGTATTGGAAGGAAATGGCAGAAATCTCACATGTAATAAAGTTTGTACTCTTGGAGGGGGGGAACTCCAGACATCAAGACACTGCTATATTTATTCTTTTGCTTTTTTGATTTGCTGCAATAAATTATTCAATTTATTTAAGAATTAATTTGAAAGCTTTCTTTGGGAAATAATTTAGGAAGGTGGAAAGTTGTACAGATAGTGCAGAGAGGTCCATTACATGCTTCACCTGGTTCCTCCAGTGGTTGGATAACTGTCGCACAGTAGCAGCACCAGCAAGTTAACATCAGTAGTTTGGTGCAATTTGTGCAATGACCGGAGCAATCAGGCTCCTGAAATATTCTGTCACCACAGGGAACTCCCTCCTGCTACCCCTTTCTAGTCACACTATTTCGGTCCCCCACTGCCGCGACCCATGCGGCTCCTAAGGTTCTTGGGGTGAAGGACCGCGAGAGGCTAAGAAAATAAAGACAGAGAGAAAGCTGGAGTCAGGTGGAGCCCTTATCCTCCTGATGGGAGGAAAGGAACTGCTCAACCAATGTTACCAGTTTATTTATACACAGGGAAGGATGACGTCAATTTCAGCCCCTCTGCCTAGCAACCCAGGCCTGGAATGTTTAGGAGCCTCCTGTTTTGCTGGGTTGTGGGAGCATTTTTCACGTGGTTGACCCAGGTGCTCTTTGTTACTTTGGTAAGGTCATGTCTGGGTCATGCCCTAAGTCAATTTCCAGCTTCAAGGGCTCCTAACACCCCACCAACCATAACTTCTAGCACTTGGAGAATGGCATATAAATGGAATCATCCCTCTTTGACATTGACCTTTTTTCATCACCATAATACCCTCGGCATCCATCAAAGTTGTGCATGTGTCAGCAATTGGTGCGTTTTTACTGCTCAGCAGTGTTGTGTGGTACAGATGGACCAGGCTTTGTTTAATCATTCACTATTGAAGAACATCTTAGTTGTTTACAGTTTTTGAATATTGCAATTGATGCTGGTATGGACAGTTTTGTACAGGTTTTTGTACAGATATAAGTTATTTCTCTAGGATAAATGCCTGATGACTGACACATGGGAATTATGCATTTAGCTTTTTAAGAACTGCTAAACTTTTCCAGAGTGGCTATGTCATTTTCCACTCCTACCAGCAATGTTTGAGATTGTTTCTTCTCATTTTTGCCAGCACTTGGTATTGTTACTGTTATTTATTTATTCATTGTAAAATATGTGTAGTGATATTGCCTCAGTTCATTAGAAATGAACATGCTTTCATGATCCTTCTGCCTTCCATTGTTTTCTATTGCCTAGAACAGATTGTGGACAATTGGTGTTAGTTCTTCTAGGCTAGGTGGAATTCTGTTTGCTTCGGTTTTGCTTTGCTCTTCATCTCCCTAGTTGTTTTAGTTTCTGGTTTTTTCAGATGATTGGGTTGAGGCTGTTCTAACATGACAATTTCATGCTATTCATTGCCCTTCTGGAGCTGCATTAGCTGAGAAAGTACAGATTATGATAAGTTGTATTTTCATTTTCCTTTTGTTTAGTATATTTTACAAATTTCCCTTAAGACTTCCTCTTTGATCCTTCGGTTATTTGAAAGTATGCTGTTCAGTTTCCAGGTATTTGGTGATTTTCTTGCTATGTTTCTGTTACTGATTTTCAGTTTGATTCCATGGGTCAGTAAACATACTCCATATAATTTCAATTCTTTAAAAGCTGCTGACATTTTTATGGCCCAGAATTTCTTGTTATAGGTTCTTTAGATGTTTAAAAAGAATATGCATTTTACTTTTGTAGGGTGGAGCACTTTCTACATGTGTATTAAATTATACTAGTCCTTCTGTATCTGCAGGAGATGTGTTCCTAATGCCCCTGTTGGATGTTGTAAACCACAAATAGTAGCAAGCCCTAGACATATATACTATTTCTTTTTTTATACATACCTGTGATACAGTTTCTCAACTAGGCACAGCAAGGGATTAATAGTAACTAATAATAAAATATAATCATTTTAATGATGCACTGTAATAAAAGTTTTGTCAATGTGGTCACTCTTTTTCTCTCTCCTTCTCTCCTAACACATCTTACTATACCAACTCACCCATCTTCTGATGATGTGAAATGATACAATGCCTGTGTAATGACATGAAGTGAGGTGAAGGACATGGATGTTGTCACATAGGGTTATGCTACTGTATAAATGCTGATTGCTGATTGAACACAGCACTGTGATATGGTGACGGTGGATCTGGTTATGGGATGACTGCTAAGTAACTAACAGGTGGGCAGCGCTACAGATTGGATATGGAGGACAAAGGGATGATTCTCGCATCAGCCAGGACAAGGGAGAGGGACGTGAGATTTTATCATGGTACTCAGAATGGTGTAATTTAAAACTTACAAATTCTTTATTTTTGCAACTTTTCATTTTAATATTTTTGGGCCGTGGTTGACTATGTTTAATTCAAACCATAATGAAAGCAAGCTGCACATAAGCATGACTACAGTGTGTTGTATGACGATGTTGATTTCCTCCATAGCCTTATTTTCTTTATAGTTACTCTACCAAAAATTGAGAGAGGGAGTGTTGAAACCTCCAACTGTCACTGTAGAGTTTTCTATTTTTCCTTTTGGTTCTGTTTTTGCTTAATGTATCTTTCAGCTGTCATTGGTGTTCTCGAAGTCAGGAGTGCTTGTCTCCCTTAGGGGCTGATGTTTTATCAACATGTTAAGTCCCTCTGTGTTGCTGGCTATTTTCTTTGGGAAGTCTACCTATATGATATTAATATGACAACTTCTGTTGTCTTTGGATTAATGTTTGCATAGTATATATTTCCCCTCATTTTATTTGTAAATACCTATACTGTTATATTTGAATTGAGTTTCTAAGTATATAATTAACATGTGTCTCTTTACAACCCTCTAAGTCAAACTCTTCTCATTTTTGTGTTTAGATCATTTTCTGGGAGGGGGTACCGGGGCTTGAACTCATGACCCCGTGCTTGCTAGGAAGGTGCTTATGCTGCTGAGCTAAGTCCCTGACCCTAGATCATTTGTTTTTAATGTAATAATTGATATTTTATGGTCTAAGCCTGCTATTTCTTATATTGTTTTCTATTTGTTCTGCTTTTTATCTTTGTTGTCACATCATTCTGTGATTACTGGAACACCTTGTAGAATTCCACTCTGATTTTTCTGTAGTATTTTGGAGCACATCTCTTTGTATAGCTTTATTTGTGTGTTTGCTCTAAGATATATATATATATATATATATATATATATATATGATATTTATAAATATATGCAAATATATATTTATTTATTATGTCTTACCAAACTGACCTTTACCAACTGGAGTGAAACATGAAATCTCACCCCCTTCCTAGAACTCAGATGGAATCGGTACCTATCTATGGCTTACATACATGTCACTAAAGTATCACACTGCAACTGTGTCCCTGCTAAAGATTAACCAATGAATTTGTTGTTGTTATTTTTAGGAAGAGTGTTGACAAGGCTGAGGAAATTAGTGAGAGTTCTTCAGAGAGTGAAGAAGATGAAGAACCACCTGATCACCGTCAGGAAGCCAATGCAGATTTGCCATCAGAATATTGGCAAATTCAGAAGCTGGTGAAATATTTAAAGGTAAGGAAGACTTTTTTATAATGTATTTGATGTGTTTATTTAAATCATATCTGTCTATCTATCTATCTGCCTCTGTGTTTATTGTATATATTGTCACACCTCTACGTTTATGGTATGTTTCTTCCAAGTAAGAGTACTGAGCACAGGGATAGGTCTTATTACCTTGAGGTTTCAAGACTAAGCCTCATGGAATAGCCAGGCTACATAGTACCATCCCTCCAGGCTGGACAGGAGAAGATGGGCATGACTGACAGCAGATAGTGTGACTTGTCACCATTTTATGATTTGCGGTCTGGTACAATAAAAAGGGCATGGATTTTTGAAGCTGGACTTAGGTTATGTTTGAAGGTGTATCACTTTCTAGCAGGATGGCTGTTGAAAAGTTATGATTTTGAGTTTTAATTGTCTCAGCCTGCAGAATGAGACAAATGATACCTGTTTTTTAGGATTAAAGATTGAGAAAACATTTGAAAAATGTTATGGCATCTGATACATTGTAGGTGCTTAAAATACAAAAAACCATTTAAAGTTACTTCATGCTTTTTTCTGCTTTTCCACTTCTTTGGTCAAATCAGCCAAGGGCATTTTCTAGTAGCTTTGCATATTTAAAGACATTTATGTGACTTCTAGACCACAGAAGGATATTTTTCCATGCTTTGAAGGTGACCTCACAGTCTCACATAAAATAGCCTGCGTGCATGCTTCATGAGTTTTACAAAGGGCTTCCATATGAGCACAGTCATGTAGGCCTAAGGGGGCTGAAGAAGCTTCTTCTGAAAGGAAACCCTCCAAAGACAAGTCTTCCACTGGAATTTCCAACATGTCTCAGGAAAGCTTGTGTTCCTGAATCTCAAGAAAAATTGGTAAAGAAATTGGGAAAATGGGAAAAACTATTCTAAATCTCTTTGAGAATTCAAGTTTAATAATTATCGCAAGTAGTTTGGAGGACTCTCCTGACATCATGGGCAGCAGGACCAGAGTGCTGATGGTAGAGTCAAAGGCAAAGTTGGGCATTTCTGGTACCAGCTCAGGAACTAGCAGGAGAGAATGGGTCACAGTCTTCTCTGTTGGCCCTGAGTACAGTTGCTGCCTTGCTCTGTGTATTTCTTTGCTGATGACACACATCATTTCTGCAAAAAAAAATTATTATTTCAGTACATAGTATACTTCCAAATCCTATTAGTGGTGTTGCAAGAAATGATAAATTTTGGAAGCAAAGTAAGTTCTTCCATTTGAAATTTGGACCTGTGGTTCCTGATTTCAACCAGTGATTTAGTTAGTCTTACCAGTCTTGCTAGGAGACCTAAATGTCACATTATTTGGATTTAACCAATAATGTTTGCCATAACTTTTCAGTGTTTGGGTATTTACCTTATTATATATGTTCTCTATTACCATTCATTCTTTGTGAGAATTGTAACAAAAGCAATGTAGAGATGTGAATGTGTGGTATAGTTATTCCATTGTGAATGAGTCACTAATCTAAAATCCAAATTAACAAAACTCATTCAAAATCTGATTATCTTAATTTGATTTCAGTGGCCAAATCAAAATCACTGTAAGCAGATAAAATATTTTCATGTTTATACCTGACTTCAAAATCTATTATGAATCCATAGTAAACAAAGCAGCATGATACTAGCATAAAAATGGACAGACTGACCAATGAAATAGGATAAAGAACCCAGAAATTATTCTAAGCAATTGTCAACAATTGATGTTTGACAGGGTTGCTAAAGACACATGATGAAGAAAGGGTAACGTCTTTAATAACTGGTATTGTCAAAACTGGATATTCACATCCAGAACGTGAAATAGGACTCCTCTACACAAAAATCAACTAAAATGGATTACAGTCTTAAACATAGCACCTGAAATTAATAAAACTACTAGAAGAAAAGATAAGGGAAGAGCTCCAGGACAAAGGTTTGGGCCAAGATTTCTTGCATATGACAGGAGGGCCAGGAAAGCTTGAGATTGAATCAGGTTGAAAAGCTTCTGAACAGCAAGGGAGACAAGAGTGGAGAGGCAGCCCACAGGTCAGGAAACCATTTGCAAATCATAGACCTGAGGAGGGGCTGCTGTCTTAAATATATAAGGAACTCAACTCAACAGCAAGAAAACAAAGAATCCCATTTAAAAATGGGCAGAAGACCTAAAAAGACATTGCTCAAAAGAAGACATGCAGGCAGTTAATGAGTGCATGAAAAGAAGGCTCATTTTCACTAATCTTCAGCGAAGTATGACCTGCACCACAGTGAGATATCGCCTCACACCTGTTATAATGGGTGTGGTCAAATCACTGAAGGATAACAGGCACTGGTGAGAGTGTGGAGAAAGGGAATCACTGTGTGCCTTTGGTGGACATGTAAGGCAACACAGCTAGTATGGAAAATGATATGGAAGTTCTTCAGAAATGTAAAAATAGCATTATCATGTGGCCTGGAAATCCCACTATTGGGCATATACCCACAGGAATGACATCATATGTTGAACTGTCTGCACTCCCATGTGCACTGTAGCACTGTTCACATTAACTGAGTTATGGAAGCAACCCAGGTATTCATCAGTGAATGAACGAATGGATAAGGAAAATGTATACACAGGCATGGAATATTATTGTCTCGAAAAGAAGGAAATTCTGTCATTTGTGAATTTCTATGTGAATGAAATATGTTAAATGAAAGGAGGATATTATGTTAAATGAAATTGAACTCATAGAAATAGAGCATAGAATGGTAGTTATAGAGGCTAGGTCAGGAGATGGATGGGGAAGGGAAGGGTTTGATTGAAAGGTTCTTTGATTTCAGTTAGATAAAATTTCAGTAAAACAAAAGGAATTAAATTTTAGTGATCTAGTGCACAGAATGGTGACTCTATGACATGCAATAATACATTGTATATTTCAAAATTGCTAAAAGTGTAGATTTTGAATCTTTTGCCACCAAAAATGACATGTGAGGTTTTTGATTTGTTAATTAGCTTGATTCAATCCTTCCACAATGTAAATATAGAAAAATATCACAATGCTGTGTGAATATAATATAGAGAATTACTATTTTTAATTAAAAATAAAATAAATGACATTGAAATATTTTTGTATTTTAAAAAGGATATGCATATACATGAAGCAATAACACTCAACTTAGTGACCCTTTTGGAAACCTCTTAATGACCTGACCAACATCAATGTTTTTTTAATTTGGAGTATTTGTTATAAACCAAAGGTCAAGTCTTTTTAATAGGGTAGTTAACGTTTTGTATGTTTTAAAATTAAATTTTAGAAATTGTACTTTATAAATCTTAAGTACTTTTATATGCTGTCTTAATTTTTGATACTGTTTTTGCTCTGCAGTTATTTTGTGTCAATGCTCCCCTCATTTAGTGTTTTCTATTATCAAGGAATCTAGAATGGTGGAAATGTTTTTTAATATGTAATTATCATTGCAGTATATAATCATTTCCCATATTTCTAATTTGGACACGAATTCCTCCAAAATGCATCTGTTAATGTCTTGGTCCCAGCTTTAAGTGAGATGTTTAAGAGATGAGGCCTAAACAGAAGTCTTCAGGTCACTGGGGTGGCGGGGTGATTGAAGGGGCCTATGGATTCATCTTTTCCTCTTTCTTTTGCCTGTCGATTGTAAGAAAAGCTATTGTTCTCCACCACATGTCCCCGCTGCACATTGCTTCCTCACCACAGGACCAGCCAAATATGGAATGAAACTTCTAAACCATCAGCCAAAAACTGAACCTCTTACATTATAAGTTGATTATGTTAGGTATTTATTGTAATGACCAAAAGTGGACTAACACATATATATGCTTCATAATAACAATAATCTCATACTATATATAATAGTTTTTCTTAAAAGAAAACCTCCAAAACTTTTAGCATAATTCTGCCACTGGTCTATTATTATAGAAATGATTCATTATTACTATGGTCCCTTGTTGTTACTTAAAAACATGTATGGAAAATATTAGAAAAAATATGGAATAACTTATGATTTGGGAAACTCATGAAACTTTCTAGGAATTCCAGGTGTTTATAACTGTTGAGAATCTGGAGACCTAGCCCAGAGCACAGGTGAATTCAGCTGCTCACTCCTGCACATCCCCTTGGCAGGTGTCTTTGTCATATAGCACACAGTTAAACCCCGTGATTCATGCCACCTTCCCAGAAGTCCTCTGTTGCTTGCCTGAGCCAGAGAGCTGTCCATAGTGACCTCTCCTTGCCTACTCCTCTGCAGTAGGTACATTGGGCTGGACGGGGCCCTTGAGACTCAGACATGGCCTTCTTGTAGAATTGGAAGAGCCATGGTACTTTTCCTGACAGCACTGGTCCATCATCTTTATTTCGTTAACAAAGTGAAACAGGGTCAAAGGGGCAGAAGCAGGAGGTAGAATAATGGAGTTGCCAGAAGCACAATCTTTGATATTAGAGAAATGTTGTTTGAGTTAGAACTGGGCCATTTACAAACTCAGTGGCCTTGGGCAGGTTGACTAACCTCTCTAAGCTTCAATTTCCTCATTGGTGAAGATGGAAAAATAAAAGTTCTCCTATGTTAGGATTATGATAAATACTAAATAACATAACACACATAAAGTGCTTAGCTTTAAAAGTCCTCAGTAAAAATTAACAAAAATAATTATTTCTGTTGCTTATGATTATTATTACAGAAAATGTATGCTGTGGTATCTTACTGGCTTGTCTAAGTGGCCCTCTAATTTTGCTTTAAGTTTTATAACAATCAATGAAAAGAAAAATACAGCAAGTTAATGTAGTGAGGAACAGACTTAAGCATCCTTAAACAAAAATAAGCCAGTTGCCAATGAGTAAAACGGACCCCAGTGTTAAGAGGGGAAAGAACTTTCTCCCTTAAGATTGAATGGGGCAGGCACTGAGTGAATGCAAACAACATCTTTGGTAATGTTCTCCTGGTGACCATGGCAAAGAGTTCCTCATAATAGCTGTTGAGTAACTACGTTGGGTTATACAAGTATTCAGGGTAAGTCCATATAGCACTGGGCCAAAAAAGGATGCACTATTTCTGTCCCTGAACAGCTAAGGAAAACATTTATTGATGAAGTGCTACTTAAGCTTGCACAAGTTATTCATCAATAAATCATGTGCAAATGTGATACTTTTGGCCAGACAGTAAATTGCTTGGAATTCTTATAGTTCCCACAGGTAAATATTCCTAACATAGCCAATAAAAGAAAAAGTATATCTACAAATGATTTCAAGGTTTTTGACACAGATAAATGTTTTCTATGGAGACACAAAAAGGATATTAAAAGTCTCTAAAATGCAAAATTGAATGTCTCTAGGTAATCTCAAAATAAATATACTTGACATTTTAATTTATAAAATTATGACTTTGGTGTAGATTTAAACTAGCAGAAAAATGTTAATATTGACCTGACTTTCTACTTAACCACTTTCCAAGAGGAGCAGTGTCTGTGAGTGGTGAAAAAATTTGATGAGCTCATTAATACCCAAACAGGTCAATGAACTGTATAGCTTATTATTTATTCAGGGGCTATGAGCTCAGATCTTGGCACATAAGTAAAGCAAGTTTGTATTTAATTATTTGGCTTTGACATGCGTTCACTTCAACTTGCAAAAGTTTTATATATGTATATGTTCTTTTCATGTGGGCTTAACGAACACAATGTTTTTGTTTTTTTCTTTGAAGCGACTTTGAGAGCAATGTGAGAATGCAGGTTGCATGTTGTTTAGTGTCATTTTGAATACATAGTAGATCAACACCGGAACGTGAGACCTCTAGTATTTATAACTCCTCATTTATTTGTCAAAGAGAAAATCGTCATCAGATATAAATTTACACAATATTTTCAAGTAACAGTAAATAATAAACTCCCTCACTTAAGGAACAAAATCCCACACCCACATGCACACATAACATGCTTACCCACCCACCCTCAGCAGGTGGATTCCCCACACCTGTACATCTTTCACATGCATGTGTGGACCCAAAGCCACTTGAGTTACTTAAGGACAGTCTTATCAGTGGAGTTCCTGGACCAGTCGCTGTCTTCTTTTAATGTCACTGAAACTTTTATAGTTTGCAGCCACACAGCCTTGTGGTCTGTATACTCTAAGTGAGCCCCCAATGATGGAAATGAGACCCACTTTCTTTTCACAAGTAAAAAAAAAAGTCAAAATAGAATGTCCAATCTTCAAGCACAGTTTCTTAAGAGCACCATGCTGACAATGTAATTTTTAAATTAATGAATATGTTGCATTTTTACTCACCAACTTGCCTATTTCTTTTATGCCCCCCAGTTGATGAGTCTGTATCCTGATTCTAGATGAAGCACTAGAATCTCTCTTCAGCTATCTTACCAATAAACACATACATTCTGCCTTCTGCTATTTGTGATGGCTCAGGTGGTCCTAACTGCTCCTTAGTTAGAAGGCAAAAGATTTATACGATCTGAAGAGAAACCAGAGTTGTTCCTTAATTAGAGACGTTAAATTTCATCTTGCGCTGTATCTCACTGACTTGCACAAGCCAGCCCCTTCACCCCCTGCCCCAATGGTGAGGGAGAGATGAGTCTCTTTTGTTCTCACAACCCCATAGGAGCAGCTCTTCCTCTCTCAAAGCCAGAGTTGTTACCTCTGCTGTTAAGGTCTTTCCCTGCTTCTCTTACGCTTCCCTCTTCCTTTTTCACCTTAGATACTATTTTATTGCTGCATTGAGTATATTTATATAGATATTATTTTGTTCCTTGGTCAGGACTACTTTAAAAATCTTACAAGGAAAAGATTTGCTTTTGATAATTTCCAGCAGTTTGAGGGGATAGTTTGCTCATGTCTGGGTTCACACTAATTCTATGAGTCTCTGAAACTACAGTGAAGTTTCACTCATTTCTGCATAAGGTATGTGGAGAATGCCTTTGTGAAGTGGGAGGAGAATTATGGGATATTTTGTGTGCTTGGGATGTGGATTTATTAGTTTCAAGTATTATAATATTGTAAATTGATACAAGCAATTAGTCTTTGGTGGGTGAGATAAAAAATAGAAAGGTCATTGTTGAAAGTAGCTTTGCACTTTGAACATGTTAGTGTAAGTGACCTTAAACATAAGAATAAATTGCTAGGCCCAAGGCTGAAAACCTGTGAGAATTTGTTTTCATGTGGATTGAGGGTGGACTGTGTGTGGAATTTAGTTATAAGATCCACAAATCCAAGAAAAATATCAAGGAGGCCAGAGTGATATCAAGAACTTGGTTGTTCATTTCTTAGGTTGTGTGTATGAGTGTGTGTTTGTGTGTGTGTGTTTGTGTGTAATCATGGTTTCCCCTTCTTGTTGGCATTTTCTGGGGCTGTCACTTGGTGGTAACCTATATAGACAATTCTGGTCTCAGGTGTAGGCTCAGCTAGGGTAGTATTAGTAAGCAAATCTGGAGATAACTGCCCATTCCAAAGTGCTTCATCCCTTTCTTTTACTTCCGAGTAATTACCCTAGTGATGGAGGAATCCAGAGCTGATTCCCAGTACCATTTTCCCAGGCATCCCCCCTCCCACAGGGCTGCCTATATCTGCACCTGGGATTTTACCCACAATCCAATGGGAGTGAGATGATGAAAGTGTTGATTTACAAAAACATGTGGCGATGTCTTGGTGGAGACGTGCAGGCCAGTGCCAGGGGGCTGCATCAAGAGAGGGGAAGAGTGGTCACTCCCACACATTTATCTTCTTCCTCTGCCCACGACAGGTTCGTGAGGGGAAGCCTAGTTTATTTATTTTCTATGACCAAATTTATAAAACCTTGCTGTCAGTTTTCACCTTTCACATGAACTGGGGAGCTTGCTAGTTACTCTTCTGCTCTGTATCCACAAGTTCAAAATCTCAGGCCATGAAAAACAAAGATGGTGGGTAGTTCCGCCAGCTTACCAAAAATGAGTTTTGCACTTCAGAGTGACAGCTAAAAGATGCTCTCTTCAGAGGTGCCGCTAGACTGTAAGCTTCAGAAGAGGTTCCTGGAGCAGATCTTTGTTAAAGATTGCTTTTGGGGAGCTCGCTTTCTTAATGATCATACATGAGCTGATTATACCCCCCACACACATACCCATTACGGTTTGAAGTGCTTTTCTAATTGGTACTTTAGAGTTAAATGATTTTTCATCACAGGAATTTGACGTACTTTGCAATCTATTATAGCTAATTAAATTCCATTCTCATTACTTGGGTTTTGGGTACGGAGTGGCAGGAGGTTTGATCCCTGTTTCAATGGTGGAAAAGCTGAGAAATGCTTCGCTGTAGGCCACACAGAAGGCAGCTGTGGGCTGGGACCATGTCCAGACTTCAACTTTACAGCCCGCTGCCTGATTCTTCTGTCCCACTGTCAAGAAATTCAGGCCTCAGGGGGCCTATAGACCTTGCTCTTGGACCTGGCCATCTTCTCTGTTGTCTGGATTTCTTTGTTCAAGTAAGAGATTAAAGGGGAAACCCTCCTTATCAAGGGACTCAGTGTTCATTTTTGGAAGGCAATACCAGAATGTGCTCTTTTTACTTAGTGAGATTGAGAAGAATTGTGATAGCATAAATTATTCTCATTAATAAGAATCTTTCAAAGATGGAAACCAGTGGTCACTGTTTATGTACTTAAATCCAGTACTTAAAAAAGGAAAACTAGCACTGCTTTCTGGAGAAACATTTGAGTTAATACACATGTTGCTACGTTGACATGGGTTCGCGTTTTTTAAAAAATTCACTAACAACAAGAGTAGAAGGGCTTCTGTGCCTTTTAAAAATTATGTTAGAAATCGTATTTAAATTTCCATCATGTACCATAATTTCTACTCAGAATTTGTATGTATGTTTTTGTAAATATGGTAGTGGACAAAGTGAATGCATTTTAAATCCCGTACTTGGCTTACTTGAAATATGTGTTCTTTCTATGTCTGTTTCCCACAAAAGGATTCAGTTTCTGTCATTTGTATTACAAAGGAGATGGTGAGAACCACGGAGGATGGAGAGGTTTTGCATTTCCAGTGGAGGATCTGTACTCTACAAGTCAATGATCACTTTTTAGTTTCTCAGTTTTAAACTTTCCTTGCCTCTTGGCTATCATAAACAAATCAATGTGGAGGAAAAGTGGCCTAATTAGATGAGTTTGGTAGCACAGTGCTACTGACATATACTGGTTTACACTACCAGTAGCTAGTGTTGTATGCCCATATCAATGTAACTACTTAAAAACTACACCAGGGCTTGGGTTGTAGTATACTGAAGACCCCAGACTCAATCCCCAGCACCAAAGAAAATCAGCAAAACATAAACCAAAAGCTTCACGAGGGGCCTCTGGAGCCTTAACCTATTTAATGAATCCATTCATTCTTCACCTGTTTATTCATAAGCCCATACTATTAACTATCCCAAATAAAGCATAATTACATGCTTCACATGTGCATGTAATTATTTGTAAGATTTTTTTTATTATGAAGCATCTTGATGTCTAAAGCAGTTTTATGTAATGATCTAAAAATTAAATAAATCATTTTGGGAAATTCATTGCGTGATGTATTTGCAACAACATATTTTTCATTCTTCACACTGTGCTTTTCCCTGAAAGTTTATTACAGAATGCTAGATAGATTGGAGGAAAACAGCACAGTTTCCCAGCTGGTATAATGTGCAGGGCTGCTTTGCTTTTTGTTTTAAAAGTACATACTCGTATCCCATTACATAATTTTTCCTGCTGAAGAACTTCTAAATAGCTGAGTTAAATATTTGGTATAAGTGGGTATAGATATGGGTATAGATCTATTGTAGTCACTATGGGAGTCTGCATACTTATAGGAAAAATATGAAGCTCTGTGTCCCATTCTGGTCCACTAGCTCTTGAGAGTCCTGTTGCCAAGGGCTGTGACTCTCCTCCCAGTTTCCCTCCCTAGATGGGTGTGATTGTCCAAGGGTGGCCTACTGATTATTTCTGTGACATGGAGGGCACAGAAGAAACACGTGTGCATTTTATATTCCCTCTGGTTTAAGCCCTTAAAATATACAAATAATGCGCTAGTATGTGCTCACTGCAAAAAGTTAAGCCGTGAAAAACGAGTAAGAATGAAAGTCTCTTTTCAGCTGTTTCTGTTTACCTACATGGACACATAATATTTGTATACATAAATGAAATCATACTATTGTTCATCCTACATTTGCTCTTCAGATTTAATATTATGTATTGATGATCTTTTGTGCATGCCTCAGTCCTTCTAATTACTTCATAGTATTTCCTTATAGGTCCGTAGCATTAATCTCTTTAACAGTTTACTTATTGATAATTTTTTAGTTTGTTGAAATCAATTTTTGTGGCTACCACCAACAGTACGGCAAATGTGTTTACATCTTCTTTGAATTTTGTGCACTTTTTCTTTTGCATGAATTCTTTAAAATGGAGTTGCTTGGGTGAAATAGAATGAAAATTCAAGTTCTTGGTAGCTCTAGGGGAAAGTTTCCTACAGGTGTAATTTTATTTGTGCAAGAAGAATATGTTCTAGGGTCTGGGTTATAGCTCAGTGGCACAGTGCCTGCCTGGCAAGTGCGAGGTCTTGAGTTCGATTCCTGGTACCAAAAAAAAAAAAAAAAAAAAAAAGAATAAGAAGGATATGTTCTACAGATCTGTACAACATAGTGTTCAACATAGCACTTATAGTTAACAATGTTTATTGTGCACTTAAAGTTTAAGAGGATTGAGCTCATTGTAAATGTTCTTATGACAAAAAAGAAGGCACAAAAAATCTTTTGTAGGTGGTAGATGTTTATTACCCTTATTGGGGTGATTTTGTGGAGCTCAGATATGTCTAAAGTCATCAAGTTAAATATGTGCAGTATTTTATATATCAATTAAGCTTCAATAAAACTGTTTTTATGAAAGAAAGAATATGTGCACGCTGAAGTTTGAGAAAACTTGCCATCTTTTTTCGTTTAAAGGGAAATAATGAAGAGCAATAAGCAAACTTGTTTTATAGAAAGAATTTTTGATTGCTCCTTCCAGAAAGCAAATATCAGTTACCATTCTACCAGTGATACACTAGTGGTTTTCAACTTTGTGCATGGAATGAAATCAACCAGGGCTCTCAGAAATAAGCAAAAGACCCAGATACCCAGTCCCACTCATGGAAGTTTTCATTGAATTTGTCTGGATTGAGTCTAGACATCGATAGTCTTTTAAATCTTCACACGTTGTTAAAACCATTCATCTAGGATTAAAATTTATTGCTTCATTTTTCTCATTAATTTCAGTTTTTAAAATTTTTGATTTTGGCTATTTCTGATATGGAAGATGTATCTTGTTTGAAGTTGCCCATTCCTAGTTAGTAGTAAGGTTGATATGTTTTTTTCTTATGCCCAATGACCACTTTTCTATGTGGCTTTTTATTCTTAATGATGCAAATTAATCTTTTGGCCATTATATTGGTTGCAAATATTTCTCTCAGTTTGCCACATCTTCTGTTTTTTTTCCTCATTAATAAACATTAACTGTTTCTTTCATGGCTTATAGGTTTTAAGTTTTAGGAGCTAGAAAAGTTTTTCTGAAGCCATTCCATGAGGAGAAAAATACTTTCTATTTCCTTTTGGTAGTTTTATAGTTTTTCGTTTAAGTTCACATCTTTAATCCATCTGGAATTCATGTAATGTGGGTATCTTACTGCAGTCTTTTCTCTTGGAAGGACAGTTGTGTCCACAGAGATGATTGGCTCACCCGCTCTTTCCCCCAGTAACTTCAGATGCTACCACTGTCAAATACTTCAATCTCGTTATGCATGGATGCCACATTTTCTTCAGCCAATCATCTGTTGATGGGTATACTGGTTGCTTCCAGGATTTAGCTAGTATGAATTATGTTGCTATAAACATTGGTGTGCACGTATCACTGTAATATGTCTTTGACTCTTTGGGAAAGATACCTAGAAGGTGAATAACTGAGTCATATGGAATTTCTAATTTTAGTTCTTTGAGAAATTTCCATCTTGATTTTCGAAAACAGTTGTACTAGTTTACATTCCCATCAACAATGTAGGATAATTCCTTGTTCACCACAGCCATGCCAGCATTTATTATTCTTTGACTTCTTGATGATGGCCATTCTTTCTGGAGTAGAATGGAATCTTCACATTGTTTCAATCTGCATTTCTCTAATGGTGAGAGTTGTTGAACATTTTTCATGCATTTGTTGTTCATTTCTTCTGAGAAGTGTTTATTCGTTTCACTTGCCTGTTTCTTGATTGGGTCTTTTAGTTTAGGTACTCTAATGTTTTTGAGTTCTTTATATGTTCTAGGTATCAGTCCTCCGAAGAATATTGGTAAAACTTTTTTCCATTCTGTAGATTGTCTCTTCTCTCTGCTAATTGATTCCTTCGCTGGGTAGAAGCTTCTACTCAGCTATACAGAAGGATAAATTTGAGACATTTGTAGGAAAATGGATGCATCTGGAAAATATAATGTTGAGTAAAATAAATCAGACACACAAGCATAAATACCATATGGTATCTCTCACTTGAGTAAGGCAAAGTACAAAAAAGAGAATAATAAAGGATGGATAGAAGGGATCGAGGTGATAGGTCTCTTGCAAATGGAAAGGTGTCCAGAGACTGAGGTCAAGGGGAGAAGGGGAGGAGAAGGGAAATTGAGAAGAATTAAGATGTGCCATGTATGGGAACCTAATACCCTTAATACAGGTAAACAATGTATGTCATAAACATGAGCTAAGAATAGTAACAAGAATGAAACTAAGGAAAGGGGATTTAGAGTTGGAAGGAGGGATATGGATGGGAAGGGGATTTAAAAAAAAAAGTTGTATTATGTGCATAAATCCATTCCCCAAGGTAAATGTAAACTGTATGTTCTACAGACATGAACTAATAAAAAATCCTGCATCTCACACATGAGAGTTTGTTTCTCGATCTTTCTCTCTTGCATTAATTTACTTGGATTTCCCCCATGCCAGTTCCATATTGTTTCGCTCACCATCTCTTTGGTGAATTTTAACATTTGGTCACCCAGGTAGTTGTCTTAAATTTTTAAAAACTAATTTTTCTGTATTTTTCATTCTGGATCATTTTTAGAATGAATTGAGAATTAAGTTAAACACCAAAATGAAATATATCCTCTTAGCATTTAAGTTGGTTAGTGTGAATTTATAAATTACTTTTGGATAAACTACAATTTTAGCCAGAGATATAACTCAGTGGCGCAGTGCTTGCCTGGCAAGCACGAGGTCCTGAGTTCAATTCCTGGTACCCACAAAAACAAACAAAAAATTACAATTTAAATACCACTGAATTATCCTGTTCAGGAACATGGTGTGACCATTTAGTGTTTCATATACTTCACTAAAATGTCATAGACTTTTCTCATACATATCTAAAGCCTTGCTTGTGAGATTTAGTCATAAATGTTTTTGTTGGTATTATTTTGTTAATACTGGCATGGAAACTTTTTTTAAATTATCCGTTTTGGTTTATTATTCTTAAAGTGTGGAAATTATTCATTTTAAATGTTACCTTTGTTTCTAGTCACTTTAGTGAACTACTGTTAATTATCATAAATATTCAGCTCATACCTCTGAATTTTTCAGGGAGATGATTACACTTGCTATAAATTTTTCCTCATTGCTATCACTGCGATGTTCCAATATATTGTCTGTTCCTGTAAATATTCCACATTTTGAAAAAAGCATAGGGGACTCTTGCATTGTTCATTCATTATCCATTTCTGATAAAAATTCTTAGCAAGATGGTAAGATGACAACTTGAGTGTAATTTCTTTTTTTTTCTTTCTTTCCCTCCCTTCCTCCCTCCTTCTCTCACTTTTCCTTTCTTTGTTCTTTCCTTTTTTGCATCCTTTTTTTTTTTCTCCCAGTACTGAAGATTGAACCCAGGGCCTTTACTACAGTCCCAGACCTTTTCGAATTTTTTATTCTGAGACCGTCTCACTAAGTTGCCCAGGCTGAGCTCACATCTGTGATCCTCCTGTCTCAGCCTTCCAGAGCACTGAGATTATGGTGTCCACCATCATACCCAACTAAAGTCATATTTCTCTCTATATATATTTACATAGATATGTATCTGAAAATAGTATTTACTTTCTTTTCCTTGGGTTCTGTTGCATCTTGGGTTTATAAGTGCTGAGTCACCCGCATAAAATAGGTTTGCAAATAAACAGAGGGCAAAGCCCTGTGTTTTACTACTCGACTCCACAGTTATACGCCTCTCGCTCTGAGCACATTTTGCCACTCCTTGTCCTTGGAGAAAAGTCATCTCTAAGCCAACCTCTGTACCGGGCACTGGGCCCTCTGCCATCGTTAATGAGCAGTCACTGGCAGAGAACTCCCCTTTCCTTGCTGTCCGAGTGGCGTGTTTGGAGGAGAAGAATTCTGAGAGTGCTGAAAGCCAGCTGGATGGCTGCGTGATGGTGGTGTCACCTCCCCAAGTCTCCCTGGCTGCTGCTTGATTGCAGATGGCGGGGGAGGGGCCAGAGGGGCAGGATGGGGTCTCTGCGGTCATGTGGGGCTCTGACAATCAATTCTAACTGTGATGCTGCAGGTGTGTGGCCCACTATTTTCATGTTACCTGAGCATGTCCTTTCCAGAGCAAAGAAAACAAGAAGGAAAAACAAATGAAAGCTTCCATTTGAAAGTCCCTTTGTGGCACACGATGAGTCCCCCCAGCCCAGCCCCTTGTCCCAGTGATGCTCCTCTCCTGGGACCTCTGCGCAGCCTGCACGGTGTCCACAGGGCCTCACCGCTGAGCATCTTCCAGTGGGAACTCCACAGTCGGAGTGAGCTTTGACAAATGCCACTGGCGTGTGCTCCCCAGTCTTGATATAAAGACTCAAATCCGCAGGCCGGCCGCGGCTGGCACCCACCTGCATTGGCAGCTCACCATGTACTGATCTCTCTCACAGGCTGGGGCCGTGCTGGCTTCTTGAGCTCTTAGCTATGCCATCTCCCACACGGATGCAGGACTTTCCGCTGTGCTCATCAATGTGCGTTTGCAGTGTTTGTGACTGTGTTCATCCCGGGGAGTTGCTGCCTGTGCATAGCACACCTGAATTCCTTTTACTTCCCCTCCCCTCCATCTCTAGTTTCCATTCCCATTTGCAAAGGATCTACCTCATTATATCTTACTATCTTTCTTTTGCTTTTTAAGTTATTTATACTTTTGAGTTTCTCATTTAAGAGAAATCAGATGATAATTTAAGCTTATATGTTTGATTTCATTTAATATTACTTAACATTATGGTCTCAAGGTGCATCCATTTCCCTACAAATGACTCAAAATTATCCTTCTTTATGGCAGCATAGTATCCCATTACATATAAATATATTTTGTCTTATCTCTTCCATCTGTTGGTGGATATAAAGGCTGCTCCCAAGATTTAGCTACGATGAGTTGTAACAGAGGGACTTTTGCACACACTTTCCTTGAGTGTCTCCTTCGCTCTTGTCAAGGATAGCCTCTACTTTCTGTCCAGATCTCTGCTCAGACATTCTTCCAGGGATGATGCCCTAGTTTCCTATGCTGAGCTTCCAGAGACCCAGGCCCCTGGAGCACTTTGCAGATTTAATAGTTTTTATTTACTTGAGTTGGCTTAAAAAGTTAAAACTTTTCTCCTCCAATAATGTGTAGGCTCCATGAAGGCCCAGGCCACATCCCTGTCTGTTATGGTGCGTCCTGAGCGCCTGTCGCCCATCTTCCCAGAGTGTGGAACGCATCTGCTGAGAGAAAGAATAGACCGACAGGAGCTGCTCGAAGACGCTGTTCATTGTAACTTGGAAAGAATGTGTGACAGTGAAGAAGGGGCCTTACTCTGTATGCCAGGGACGGCGACACTTGCTTATTTCAAAAACTGTTTAGAAAAATATCTTCCATTCATCATGTCTTTTAAAAAGAAATTGTAAGAAACGCGAGTGAGTACAGCATCCATCCAGTGTCTGTGCGTTTGAAAGCTGACTGTGACGATGAGTAAACACCCCGGGGTCTCAGTGAGGATTGGGAACCGGGAGACCCTGGGCTGAGGCTGCGGAGAGGTCTGAGGCGAGGCAGGGGCCGCCCGAAGACAGCTAGCAAAACAGTCGCGTTCATTTCAGAAATGGAAAAGTTTACTGGAAGCATTTTCCCAAGCCCTTCAGAAGCTAGTAAAACAATATTTTACTATGTTTTCTCCGGCTCTTAAAAGCTCACAAATACAAATGCGTGATAAAATGCGGAAATAAGTATTGGCAACTAATTACATGCTCGGGGGACTTTCACTGAGGCAGGAGTGTGTGCTGCTTCTCCTCGAGTGTTAGGGCATCTGGACAGAGTGGAGCGAACATTTGAAAATCCTTTGACATAGCTGGTATTTAAAGAATAGCAATTGGCTAACATTTGTGGCTCTGTATGTTGAATATTTTGGCTCCCGTCTTCTGGTATTCATTCTGAAAGATTTATAATCCTTTTGGGAGTGTGGTCAGTGACAAGAGGAGAAGTAAATCCTGAAATGTGGAAAAACTAACTTTTCCTAATATAAAACTGTTCTAAAAAAAAATCCCTCAAGCCTATGAATATGTTTCCAGACTTTCAGAAAAAGCTGATTTACAGATTTTTTTTTTCTATAAGGATCTAACTTCTTCATGATACATGCAAAGTGTTAGTCTTTTGATTTCACAATTGGTGAAGGTTTAGATGTTTAGAAAAAACCCCACAAACTTTGACCTTTTGGGCATCAGCTATAATTACATGGCTTTTAAAAATTATGTCACTAGTTGCAGTGTAAATAATGAAGCCTAAGAGTAGACATAGTCTAGGAAATAAAAATGAAGGCAACTTGAGATTGGAAATAAAGATTACATTGAGTGATTAGGAAGAAAATTGCCACCAAAGGAAATTATAAAAAGCAAGAATAGCAGTCCAAAAAGTCCTCATTCATGTATTGCTGAGAGAGTCTGCACAGTGCCCTCTTCATTACTGAGGACGCGCTGGGGAGAAAGGCGGCTCGGGTCCCACCGAGGCAGGGCGTTTTGTCTCTCCTTGCACTGCACCAGAAGAACCCCTACCCTTGAAACTCCTGGTTTGGATTTTTAAATTTTCATATAGGAACCCAGCTCTGTTCCTTCAGAAACTGCCAGGAGAAATTCCTGGCACTGTTTAACCATCTAAATTCAGAGGAAAAGGAGGGAATTGTTTTCCTTATTTTCTGTGTTTTACCTTTTTGTGTACTACATACTTCGTTTGCTTTATTTAATTATGGTTAGCATGTACATCCTTTTTTTTAAAAAAGAGAAATGGATAGTGCTTGTATGCAGGAGTTTCATATTGCCAAATAAAGGAGTTAATGACCTGACAGCTAATAAAGAGAGGATTTATTATTATTTTATATTGTAAAGCCAACTATAGGAAAATGGTGGTGGAAACATTTCTCTTGATAGTAAGGAGAAAAAGACACTAAACGTTATAAAGCATAATTCATTTTAAATATGAATAATGAAATTAAGGCTCCAGTCCTCCTAAACTTAATTGTGAGTACAGAATCAGCCTGGATTATCCATTGGGGGAGGACGAGTATGAAAAATGGACATTGTTAGAGAGGTCACTATAGGATAGTTGCTCATAGGATTTCTAAAGCAGACAAAGGCATGTTCTTAAAAAAGAGTGAAAGTCTAAAGCTTTGCCACTTCTCTTTTTGATGCATGCTCCCTAATCATCATGTTTTCTTATTTCAAAAGTAATATATTGTATTGAATGCATAAGAGGATTTGCATATGTGCACTTGTGTGATACCAAAGAGGAACAGATTTGGCAACTTGTATGTAATTTCCATATTCTGTTATGTGTGCTATTTATTATATATATATAATTTATATTTTAAATTTTGAATATGCAGAAATATGCATAAACACACAACATATGTATATTTTAATACATAATGATTATATGTTACCTACTTTCTGTATGCATCAGTTCATTTTCTATAATGGAATATTAATAATGGAGTATCAAGACTCGGTAAGGTATGAAGAAAAGGGCTCTCTCTCTCTCAGTTCTGGAGGTTGGGCAGTGCACTGTCAAGGTTCTGGCATCTGGTGAGGGCCTCCTTGCTGTGTCAGAACATGGAGAAGGGTATCACTGGATAGAGACCACACCAATGCCATCCATGATAACTAACTGGCCCCATGACAGTGGCATTAATTCACTCATAGAAGCACTGCCCTCATTACTTGATTACCTCTGGAAGGTGCCCCCTCTTAATACTGTTTCACTGACATTTAAATCTCAATATGAGACATGAGTTTAGGAGGGAACATAGGGATAATAGCAATATTAATTAGACATAAAATATATAAGGTAGATAATGGCAACATAACTGATTAATGAACATGAAAGTTTCTCCCCTTAAAACAGAGAGAGATTGGGGGATATTGGAACTGCTTTGAGGAAAGAATCAAAGGCTGACTTTTATAATCATGTTCTACAAAAATTGTTCATTCTTAGTTCCAGCAGAAATACTGGATTTGGCCAGGCATGGTGGTCACACCTGTAATCCCAGCACTTGGGAGGCTGAGGAAGGAGGGTCACCATGAGTTCAAAGGCAACCTGGACTACGTAGTGAGACCGTGTCTCGAACCCCCGCCTCAAATAAAGAAATACTGGATTAATGTCTTGTGAACCATTTCAGTGTTCGTGCCAGTGCTCTCAGGGGCCATCGGCCTCAGTGACCGTAGAGTGCTGTGCACCATGCTATGATTTCAGGAGCCTGTTGGAGCAGTAATGAATTCCTCTAGTGAATTCTCACCTTAATCCCTGGAAGGTCTAATGCATTGATCAGTCATTAAAAAAAAAAACAACAACAACAAAAAACAGCTCTTACGTGTTTTTTTTTGAAACCAGCTCATGACGACCTTTGCATGTGGCCACTGGTCAAGTAGACCTTGACTCGAGTGACCCTCTGGTGGGCCAGCAATGCTCCTCATGACTGGGAAGCTTCCTTTTTTCTCCTTCATCCTGCCCATCCCACCCAGCTCCAGGTCTTCCCAGAACTGTTTCCTGTTTCCCCACATCCCTCACCCTACCTGCTCTTGGCTTCTCACCATTGCTGGGCTGTCTTACAGTTTCCCGTTCTCCAGGTTGTCTGTTCCCCACTGTTCCTGGATGGCTGTGGAGGAGAAAGGGCTTCCTTGGCTCTCACACCACAGTGCTTAACACAGGGGCTTATTCTGTGACCCAAGTGGTGTGGGGACTTCTCCCTGACCGCAAGGGAAAAGTTCGAAGTTCTGCGGCAGCTGACACCAGTTGGGTGTCTGCTAGCTCCAGTCTATGCTGACACTGTCCACCTGGAGAAGGGTGTTGGATCCCGAGGGTTAAGGGCGCAGGATGGCTGCCCCTCATACACTGGGCACTAGTCAAAAGGTTGTGACTCTGCTTGATTGGCTGGCTGCACATTGAGGTTCTCACTACCCTTTCTTCAAGCTTGATGATTTCACTAGAGCAGCTCACAGGATATAGGGGAACACACTCACTGGCTTATTATAAAGGATGTTATGTAGGATTCAGATGAAAAACTGCACAGGGTAAGATCTGGGGAGAGGAGCTGAGGGTTCCATGGCACGCCAGAGTCCAGCAGCCTCCCTGTGCCCAGCTGTCTGGAGGATTCCTGAGCTCTGTCTTCTAGATGTCTATGGAGACTTCATTACATAGGTATGATTGGTGAAATGATTGTAGCTCAATTTTATCTTCAGCTCCTCTGTCCTCTTGAGAGGCTAAGGGGTTGGAGCTGAGAGTTCAACTCTTCAGTGTACCTTGGTTTTCCTGGTAACCAATTCCCCATCCAGGATCCAACTGGGGAAGCCAGCCATGACCAACTTATTAGTGTCCAAAAGATACCACCTCAAAGATACAGAAGGATTTTAGGAGTTATATGCCAGGAAACAGGTACAAAAGCCATATAATCTGTAAGAATAATTTTAAGGCACAGATTGTATTATACAACACACTGTTTAAAACCTGGGTAGACCCTCTGTTACCTAAACATAAAACTTCCATTGCTTATTCTCTCAAAGCATCCACCTGGACTCTTCTTAATAGATGAATACTGCCTAATGTTACAACTATTTAAAGGAGACAGACCACCTTTAAATGTTGACTCCCTAACTGGAATAATACTTTACGATGCCCCATGCAGCTTTTCCCTCCTTCAACTTGACATGATTCATTTAACAAATTACAGCCCACTCAGAGAACTTAAAAAAATTTAATATGCAGTGTACAAGGAGACACTTTTCCTAGTTCGTGAATTCCTGACCATCTTGTGCATTTCTACGGGAGCACAGTTTTAATGTCACCTTTCATTGCATCTTGGTAGGGAGGAAATCAGACTGCGACAGTGATTGCATTGTGTTCCATGAGGGACTTCAACCTAGCTCAAGAGACCTGTCAGCTGGCGATCCGAGATGTGGGAGGCCTTGAGGTTTTGATAAACTTACTTGATACAGATGAAGTTAAATGTAAGGTGAGTGACTTTCTCACAACACAGGAGTTTTTCTCCTCCTTGTGGCTGTCTTCCCAGTATGAGTGGCAGCCATGCCTTGCCATTGCTTCCTCGCCTCTACCTGTAGCTATTAGTGTTGCTAATCAACTTGCTCACCTTCTCATCTTATAACTGAGAACAAGTTGTATTCTGCTGCCACTTGATAAGGTCTGCTACTCCAGAGACAGAAGAAGCATAAGAAGGAAGCTTATTCAGTGACTGAAGTATGGAGAAGCAGGAGTCGCAGAGAAAAGATAGAAATAATGAGAGGGAGAGAGGTAGACTAATAAGGGGGAAGAATACTCAAGTATTTTCTGGGAATTGGGGGAGATCTTTCAGGAACTCAGATACCACCTCTTCTTACTTTCCAGACACAAAAGGGTTGGTGTCTTTAGCCCAAAAATTAAGGCTGGAAAAGAGGCAGACATAATTTGAAGACCATGATATCAAATCTTTTTTTTTTGTTTTTCAGTACTAGAGAATGAACCCTGGGTCTTCACACTGAACCACCCCCCAATTTTTTTATTTTTAATTTCTTATTTTGAGACAGGTCCCTAAGTTGCCCGGGCTGGGCTGGAACTTGCAATCGTTGTGCCTCAGAGTAATGGAATTATGAGCATGTGCCACCATGCCTGGCTTGCTAGTCTTTTTATCTTGTTCCAGTCTCCCTATTGGACACATTCATGTCCAGGTGCAGAGACATTGTTCTCAGCAAAAACAGCCTTTAAGTCTCTGAAAAGTAATGGCAGAGTGACCTCCAAAATTGGTGATTTTTCAAGTCAACTAAGAGTAGTGAAGCTAGAGAGTTTACTGATGTTTCTCTCTCTCTCTCTCTCTCTCTCTCTCTCTCTCTCTCTCTCTCTCTTCTGCTCTTTTCCATTAGTTCTTTCACTTCTGGAGCAATGAATGTTTGTTTATATAAATGGAAGTTACATCCTTGGGCATGGAAACTATTTCTTAAAAAACTTAATTGGGGAAGGATTTTAGGTAGACTTCGAATTTTTAAAAACATAGCACTGGTTATGTATTAAGCTTTCATTCATTTATCACTTCTTCCCCCCATGTAGATTGGTTCATTAAAAATCCTGAAGGAAATCAGTCATAATCCTCAAATCCGACGGAATATTGTTGATCTTGGAGGCTTACCAATTATGGTTAATATTCTCGACTCTCCCTACAAGAGTCTGAAGTGTTTGGCAGCTGAGACCATTGCAAATGTTGCCAAGTTCAAGCGAGCCCACCGGGTGGTGAGACAGCACGGGGGCATCACCAAGCTGGTGAGTAGCACAGGTGCCACCCACACAGCCCCTGCCTCTGCCTTCCTGCTCACTTCGGACATTTGGCGGCCACAGGGGCTTGTTCTGGAGTTGTCTTTATCTGTTATGCATCCTTGAGAATAATCATTTTGGTGTACTTGCATTTGGAAGTGACTGTAAGAGGATATCCATATTCCTTTTTCGAAGAAATAGGATAAACTTTAAATTGTCATCTCCAGTGTTGGAAGGATGTGTTGGTGTGTATGGGCGGAGACTGTGAGAAGTGGTCGGCTCTGTTGCATGGAGTGTGGTTTGGGAGCCCTGGCCTCCGGGGTGTTGATCTTAATGTGAGGACCTCCCAGGGAGACAGCCCCTCACTGTGGGTCAGAGGACAGATCTGCAAACAGCCAGGAAGGGACACTGTGCAGGCAGTACAAGAGTGTGCACTTGTCCATGAGAAACATCTATGGTTGGTGATCGGTGTTGTGATTGTGATGAACAGTAGGAATGTAGTCAATGAATATTAATATTATATGAAGTGATAATAGGATTAGAAACTGTTGACATCCATGATTCCAGTTTTTAAAGAGCTACCCACAAATATTGAGATATGAACTAGAAATACAAAATTACTCACAGAGGTTCCACCTGAAAATGATTTCTGATTTTTTCAGTAGAAAAATGTGCTTTTCCACTTCTGCCAGGCAAGGGTCCCTGGTGAAAACTACAGGTGAGTGAGCCGACTCTGTAGAGAGATGGACCATTGGCTGGTTATGGCCCTAGTGCTTTGAGTTGGCCACCATGGCTGTGCGTGCCCAGCAGGAGTCAGTCTCTGGAGAAGCACCCCAACAGGTGAACAAGAAGGGACAATGCATCCAGGTGGGACACATGGCAAGCCCCATGTGAGTGTGTACACACACTAACGCTGTCAGTGCCATGACCCGTGTCTGTGTCTCTCTCACTGTGTCACTGAAAAACATTTCAGACATTTCCTGAGCAGCGGTATTCACATCAGGTTGTAGAATAGATGCTGGGAACAGAAATGAGTGCCTGTCTCTGATCAGTGATGTCACTGTCTCGTGGTGCTGAGCATGGGTGGTAGAGAGGATATGGATGAAACTGAACCTGTCATGGCAAGTTTTAGGTATGCTGACATCAACACTGAGAATGATAGAGGAACAAAGGGGAGGGGTGATCTGTCAATTCTACTAGGAGGAGGGGGGTCAGGGAAACCTGGAAAGATAAGTCGTTTTTGTGTTTTGGAAAGTATTTGGTAGGCAGACCCATCAGGGAATAGCACTTCAAGAAAATGAGGCCAGTTGGTAAACAGCATGAGGGCTTTGGAAGTACAGGGGATTTCACGTGGCCAGACCCTGGATGACATGGATGGGGAGCACGATGAAGACTGCAGGCCATGACTTGCGTGCACTGGGGATACGTTAAGGTGAATGAAGAAGAGGGGGCAACTGATGATTCTCATAGGTTGCCTGCCCTGTGTTCGAGCCCCTTGCCTCAGAATTTTCTTCTTATGTTGCTATCCCTTTGGAAGTCAGTCGCTGTAAGCAGTGTGAATACTCTTTGCACTGTAATAACTAGATCATGGTAATAACTGTACTAACTGGCTCATGGGTGTCTCTGTCTGACTTAGGCTAGTTCCACTGAATCTCTCTCCCAGGAATTTGGAATTAGAACTGAGGCTGTAGACTTTGTGTGAGTAACTTGCTTCTAAATTTGGGATGATGGTCATGACTAAGTGGGAAGGATCTGTGGAATTTGGCCAACAGGGAATGTGGAATGGATATACAGACGATGACTGTCATATCCCTGGATAAAAACAGTGCACCTCCAAGAGTGGAGGATAGATTTCTCTTGTAATTCTAGTCACAGCGTGGAAAAGATCTGACTTCACTCCCACCAAAGGGCAACCTGACATACTGCTGAATCCTTTCAGTAGATTGCTTTTGGGTTGAAGTCTTTAGTGACTTTGGCTATTGCAAAGAAAAAAAGTGTCACTGGCACATGTGGAAGGCTGTGTGCTTCCCAAAGGTCTCATGGTTTGGAAAGTGTGTAAACCACTCAGTTCTTACTGGAAAGTTCTAATGGTTTTAGGGACCTTGATTTTCTGAGATAGTGGGCTGAGAATGAGGTTTATAAGTATTAATAATGTAAATGTTAGAGACGTATTAAGGAAATATTATTGTGGTGAGATTAAGTTTCTTGTGGGTAAGAAATACAAGAGCTCCCAAATCCAGAGGAAGGTCTTTTGAAGTGCTTTGTTTATTTCTTTATTTTCATTGGCTACTGTATAATAGAAAAGTTAATTTTTAAAAAAGTGTTCTTGGTTTTGATGGAAGTGCAGTAGCAACTCTGCAGCTATTGAAGGATGCCGACAGTTTTATTTTAAAGATATCCAGCTGTATTGTGTCCATCTCTTCTACAGGTTTCCCTGCTGGACTGTGCCCAGAATTCAATAGAACCTGCTCAGTCAAGTCTGTATGAAACCAGAGATGTGGAAGTGGCTCGCTGTGGGGCGCTGGCTCTGTGGAGCTGCAGTAAGAGCTATTCCAACAAAGAAGCCATTCGTAAAGCAGGGGGCATCCCTCTGTTGGCTCGGCTACTGAAGACTTCTCATGAAGACATGCTAATTCCCGTGGTGGGGACGTTGCAAGAATGTGCATCAGAGGTACCCAAAACAATTCTTTTTCCTTTGCCTTCTTACATTTTATGTTGACTTTCTTTAGTCAAAACTATAGTGTTTAAAGTTATCATGACTGTAAGGGAATTTTTTTCCCCAGGATGTCAGCTTATTATCAGAATGAAAGCTCAAACTAGTGCATTAATCAATCCCTGTGTGATGCATTTTTCTCAGTGTTGATTAATTTTCTTAGTGTTGTATTGCCATGTTAAGATTATGCTCCACTGTGGATTCTGTTAGAAAGTTTGTTCAACATCGGTATCAATAAGTGTAAGTAGATATTTATCAAATTTATGCAGCATGTGCACATAAACACCTCAGCTTTTATTCCTAGGAGAACTATCGAGCTGCAATCAAAGCGGAAAGGATCATTGAGAACCTAGTGAAGAACCTGAACAGTGAGAATGAGCAGTTGCAGGAGCACTGCGCCATGGCCATTTACCAGGTGGGCACAGCCTGGCTACTGCAGGGGGTGTCCTTGCTCGTCCTGTTCAAGGCAGTGACTCTAAACACATGGTCACCTTCTCTCAGGAGGGACCTCGGAGTCTGCATTTTTAACAAATATCCCAGGGATTTTCATGCACCTATAGGCCTGAGAACCACTGTCCTGTGATGATGATACGTACCATACTTGCATATGTCAGGGAGAAACCTACGTCAATACATCTGATTATGTACATTTCTATAAGTCAGGCCTATCTCTCAGTGTCTCCTGAAACAACTGGTGTAAAACAACTAAATAAGTACATGTGTGCCTGTATTGCTTTATGCATATATTACTCAAGCCCAGCGGTTTTGAGAAATGGTTTTCCTACTAAGGTACTATGAATGAATGAGTATGTATTACACACCTATGTGTCTCTATTTTTTATAATTAGTTTTGTTACTCTGTTTGCAGTGATGAGGGTTGAACCCAGGGCCTTAGTACATGCTAGGCAAATCCTCTATCACTGAACTACTTGCCCAGAACTTTTTAGTTTTGAGACAGACTCTTGCTAAGTTGCAAAGGCTGCTTGGACTAGCCATCCTCCTGCCTCAGCCTCCTCAGTAGCTGGGATCAATAGGCTTGTGTCACAGTGCCTGGCTACTTACTTTAATTTTCATGATCTTCTTGTGTATTATAAGTTTCATAGTACACTGGAAAACGAATTGGAGTGGTCAAGGGGAAAAGATGGTCTGCATGATGAATGAGTGCCCAGTCAGTCACTGACCATGCCAGCTTCTGCCTAATCAGGGTAGGCTCCCGAGAGAAATGTACTTATGATGTCAAGGTAAGAGTGTATACTGGAAAGATACAGTCAGAGGAAGCATTCACTTCAGCAGGGGAACTGGATTAGTTTTCTAGTGCTGCCATAACAAAAGTACTGGGTGGTTTAAACAACAGAAATTTATTTCCCTAGAGTTCTGAGACTGGAAGGCTGGTGTCTTCTGAGACTTCTCTCCTTCACTTGTGAGATGGCTGTCTCCTCCTTGTGTCTCCAACTGATGTTTCCTTTGTGTCTATTTGTGCTTTAATGTTTTCATAAAAAAAAAAAAAACTACATTGGATTAGGGCCACCCCAGTGACCCATTCAGCCTGAATTGCCTGGCTCCAAACATATTCCTACTCTGAGGTACTCTAGTAGCAGTTAAGACTCAATGTAGAACTCGAGGGAGCAAACTCAGCTCCTAACAAGGGCCTATGGCCTTCACTTGACATTTTAATTTGGAAATGGCATTTAATTTTTAAATTCATCCCTGAACCAGAATGGCAGGTTTGTCTCCGTGGGGCGTCAGGGTGAGGATTTCGTGTGATGGCCTTCCTGGATGGTGTCTGACACGCTTCTGCCTCCCTCGGTCTCTGGAAACAGCCATCCTTAGAGTCACTGGCGACTCTGTACTTCATTTATCATGTATTCGCTCTTAAGCCTGAGAAGTATAGTCTGGAATATTTATTTCAAAGCATGACGCCAGTGTAGATAAACGTGTTTGAAAAAAAGGCTAGGTAGGATTGATACAAGCCATTCCTCTGGCTGGAAAACCCTATTGAGGAAATCATCTCATTAAAAGTTTGACTAAATCTCTGGTATTGTTACTATCTGTCTCCTCTGGAACATTTTCCAAACACTGAGTTATCTCTCACTACAGGCATTCTCCACCCAAGCCTGGGTGTTCTTGGGTGGGCTTTCTTTCTTTCTTTCTTTCTTTCTTTCTTTCTTTCTTTCTTTCTTTCTTTCCTTCCTTCCTTCCTTCCTTCCTTCCTTCCTTCCTTCCTTCCTTCCTTCCTTCTTTCCCTTTCCTTCTCTTCTCTTCTCTTCTTTCCTTTTCTTTTTGTCTCTTTGAGTCAAAGTTTCACTGTGTAGCCCAGGCTGGTCTCAGACTCACAGCAGTCTTCCCGCTTCAGCTTCCTGAGTGCTAGGATCATGGTCGTGAACCACCACACCCGGTTGTGTTTGGTTTCTTACTGACCTCTGTTTCTGGCTTAGTAGAAGGATGAGGTACCTCAGAACCAACTAGGCAGAATTGCCAAATAAGTGGAAACTGTTGGGCATTCACAAAACCACACAAGTGGGGAGCCACACTGTCAGGTAGCTGGCAGTATGAGCAAAAATTACGTTTTGCTTAGAGAAGCACTGTCAGAAAATGATACTCTGAAAAGAAGTTGATGCTCTTTGACTTACAATGGGATTACAACCTGATAAAGCATGGTAAATTGAAATAGTATAAGTTGAAAATGCATTAGCTACCCCTAAACTACTGAACGTCACAGCTTGGCAACAAACACAGTGCCCTAGGCATAGTGGTCATTCACCGCCAAGGCTGCGTGGCTGGTTGGGAGCTGTAGCTCAGCATTGCTGTCCAGCATCACAAGAGAGGGTGCTGTAGCAGATCAGTAAGCCAGGAAAAGACCTACGGGTGCATACTCATTCTACACCGTCCCTAAGTTGAAAAATCCTAAGCCAAACCACATTGAGGACCATTTATAGAATGGCAGCCTCTTTAACCATCACTGTGCACTTGAGATGCCATGATCCCTGACAACCTCTGGTCTGTCTGTTGTGCAGTGTGCAGAAGACGAGGAAACCCGGGACCTGGTCAGGCTGCATGGAGGACTTAAACCCCTGGCCAGTCTACTTAATAACACCGACAATAAGGAGCGCTTAGCTGCTGTCACGGGGGCAATATGGAAATGTTCCATCAGCAAAGAGAATGTGACCAAGTAAGAGAAGGCACTCCTTGACAGATACGGCCATGGGAATGCATCCTTTGAATTTCATTCTGTTTTCTTAAAGAGTTGACTCTAAGGTCACTGTGTGGGTTAAGTTGGCAGATGAGGGGATCCTTAGAAATGAAAGGCTGCTTTGCCCACTCCACGGCCAGAGAGTGGCTTTGTGTCCTCAGGAGGGCGGAAGGACTTCCGATGTGATTTCTGTGCACACAGGCTGTTTAAACCTTTTCAGTTAGAAATCTCTCTGCTGTTTCCTGCAGGGACCTGCCAAGGTGAGGAGACAAATGTCCCACTGAGTCTTTAGAGATAGAAAGTGGTTCCATTATTTTTCATTTTCTAAAGATAAACAAATGAGTTAGCTCAAATCCCACCAGGTACAGTTGAAGTGTATTTTTCAAATATGATTTCATCAAATTTTATTTTAAATTATTTGTGATTTTTACTACAGAGTACTTGAAAAATGTATTTATCCTAATCATTAGATTTACCTCTTTATATATGTTTTGAGTTCACATTCTTCAGGAGTATTTTGAGGCAACTTTCTGTCTCTTATGATTTCTCTTAACAAGAAAATCACATGTCCCAACTAACATGAAATAAGTTTACTGAATAAAGAGTGTATGACGAAGTTATGAATGCATTCAAAGTAACCCCAGCTAGTTAAGCTTTTATCTTAATTAAAAATTTCCCCAAATTTCAGCATAAAAATTCAGTTGCGTCATACTTTAAAATACTGCTGAAATGTATTAGAAAGGGGAAAATGTCTTATGTAGACACTCTCAAATATTTACCCTCGTATTGTGCTTTCTTTTTGGTTTAAATATATAGTGAACAAAATCAGAGTAAAATTGCATGGATAGAAGACATGCCAAATGCATTAGCTGTACTGAAGATAACTGTGTCTGACAGATTTTTTTCAAATCTAGGTGGCACAAATTACTGCTTATCTTGAGACTTATTAACTCACACAGTCACGTTTAGTGTATCTGACAGGAAAAATATTGAATGTAGAATTCATTTTCATGAAATATTTAGTGTCCTTGGTTCATAAAGCAGTTCATGTAAGATGGGAGATAAACCCGTGGTTGAGTGGAATCCTAGGTACTCAGCTGGGACACAGCCCTACTTGTTCTTCAGGGTTGCTCAGCTGGGGGCTTCAGGGCATGGGTCAGGAGCAGACAGCTGGCTGTGATCGAAAGCCCTACTGCTTACCAAACTTCTGGTTGGTTGTCTGATAATGGGTTATAGGGATTGCAGATCTTGGCAGTTAGTAATTCTTAGTTGTTAGTCATATTACTATTCCTATTATCAGCTAACTTTCTACTAAAAGTAACTTGCTCTCTTTTCTCGTGATGAATTTAGGTTTCGGGAATACAAAGCCATTGAAACTCTGGTGGGACTTTTAACCGATCAGCCTGAAGAAGTGCTTGTGAATGTGGTGGGGGCTTTGGGAGAATGCTGCCAAGATTATGAAAACCGAGTCATCGTGCGAAAATGTGGTGGCATTCAGCCACTCGTGAACCTCCTCGTTGGAATTAACCAAGCTCTTCTTGTGAATGTCACCAAAGCTGTTGGTGCTTGTGCACTGGAACCTGAAAGTATGGTGTAAGTGGCCTCAGAGCTAGAGAGAGTTAAGAGCGTTAGGGAAACCTTTGGTAGTTATAGAATAGTGTCATCGCTTAGAATTGATGTGCACAAATGATGAAAAAAATGTGTTATTGTATAAATAATCACAAGTTTACCAAAGCATGACATATTGAGCCAAAATATTGCCATCGCTGAGCTGGGTTTTTGGGAGAATTTACAACAATCAGTAATCAGTTTCTCATGTGGAAATCTTCTAATGCAGTCAGCAAAGTTTTTTTCTGTGCTTTTTAGAGAACAACTATCTATATTTCAGTATAACCAGGGGACCCTGTGTAGTTCAGGGTAGCCTTCTACTGGTATCCTCCTCCTCCTTTCTTGCCAGTTTAGCAAACATATTTGGAGCACCTGACAAGAGCTGTGAGCTGATGAGGGAAAGAGACAAAGGATTTTCAGTTGCAATCTTAATCTTAAATTATTGCCTACTTAGAAAGATAAAGCTTAAATATGGATTGAAAATATTTTGTAGAAAATTGCATCTGTTTTGAACATGTAGTGACTTTTTCTCATCATTATTCCCTAAATAATATAGTGTAACAACTGTTTATGTTATATCAGGTATTGCAAAACATCTGGAAATCATATAAAGCTTCCAGGAGGATGTGCAAAGGTTATATGCAAATACTGGACCATTTTAATGAGACTTGAACATCGGGGACCTTGGTATCCACAAAAATCCTAGAAACAATTGTGGAAGGATACCAAAGGACAATTTTTGTATCTTTATCTGTATTTCTATATATCTTCCACCTATCTGTGATCTGTCTGTCTGTCTATCTAGATTTATTTGGGGGAGTTGGTTCATTGAATTGTGCAGACTTTATGAGTTCTAAGTCTGATAGGGATGAGCTGGTCGACTGGAAACTCATGAGAGAGCTGCAGTTTGAGTCCAGAGGCAGTTGGCTGACAAAATTCCTTCTTGCTCAAAGAAGGTTAATCTTCTATTAATGCTTTCAAATAAAGGATGGGATGAGACCTACTTCCATTATGGAGGGTATGCTACTTTGTTTATTTGCCATCACCACTTTAAGTGCTAAACTCATCTAGAAAGCACTTTCACAGAAACATCCTGACTAATGCTTGACCAAATATCTGGGCACAGTGACCCAACCAACTTGGCATGTATATTTAACATTACAGGGCTAGTATCCTTTATTAACTTGGTGCTCATATGCAGTCCCTAAATCTTAAATTTAACTTGTGATTAAAGACAGTAACAAGGCTATACTTCTGCCTTATGTGATAATTATCTGTGTATAACTGAAAATGCATGAACTGTTTCCCAAAGAATTCTCTTGTTGATAGCTCCTGAATTAAATATTACTATGTAAAATTAACAATACTTACATGAAGGATACAAAGTTATTGAATTTATATTACATGATGAAGAGATAAAAGAGGAAAGAATACAAAGGTGAGCATATATACACTCATAAAATATATTCATAATAAAAGGAGGGAGAAATTTTCGCAACAATCCTGGATTCTGTAACTAGCCATGAGATCATAGCTGGTATTTATAACTTTTCTCCAGTACCTGTTTCACATTCCCTTTGCCCTTTGCAAGCATCTCTTGTTGTTCTTTACCTGTGGGTAACTCAAACCTTTATTTCTAAGTGATCTGGGCCATTAGTAGTCCTTTCTGGACTGAGTTCTTGTAGTTTTCCATTTATTTTAATAATAGGTTATGTCAATACTAAGAGATGCTTGAAGGGATCTCTTGTGTTCCAGACATGCTTTTTCTCTAGTAGAAGCCTAATTTCTCCTTGGTGTGGTCAGTGTTCCTCACCCCAGAGCTCAGAGTGAACAGGTGGCAGTTTTAACTTCCAGTACAGTGGAATCATTATTATGTCTCAGAGTGGGAGAATTCTTTCCTTTGGAACTAAGATGTCTAGGTCAGCAGACTATAAGTCAGAGAGACAGGAAGTAAGAAATTTGCTGATGAGTAATAATGAGTAAGACGACTTTGATTTCCGCCCCTGATTTCTGGGCCCGCAAATGTTATTGCTGTATGTTGTTTGCAGTTGGATAGCTCTATTGACTTGACCTGTAGAATCCTGGAAGTTCATCAGCCTTCCTCCATTTCATCCTATCTCAGTCACCTTCTGGCCAAGATGGCAGAAGGCCTGTTGAATCTGGTTTTGAATTTAAGAGTAATGCCCATAACCTACCATTTTATTGCCAGTAAATATGTATAGTCAGCTTTGTGTAATCATAGCAAAATACCTGATCAGACCTCTTAGAAAGAAAAGTTAGAAGGCTGAAAATCCAAATGGCAGAGCCCAAGCTTTGCGGTGAGGACCCCTGTTGGCTGCATCACCCATGGCACAGATAGCAATGGTGGGAGGGAGCTTGTGCATGAATGAGCAAGAGGTTACACTGGAACTAGGAGCAAAGAACACAGGAGGGACCTCACCCTCTCTTTCTATAGGAGTTCAAGGGCCCAGAGGGAATTATCTCATGCCCTCAAGGAACTAAGGACTCCCACTAGGCCCTACCTCTTAGAAGTTCCACCAGCTCCTAATAGCATCACCCTGGACCCCAAGTCTTTCGCATATGAACCTTTGGTGGGTGTGGGTACGATTAGACTGTGTCCAGACCATAGCATCCAACCACAACCACCATGGTCTTCCCTTTGCATAGTTTCTCTCCTTTTTCTTTCTTTCTTTTTTTCAATGTTGATAGATTGAAAATTTCTCAAATCTTCAAGTTCTGGTTTCTTTTTGCTTAACAGTTCTTTTGGTTTCTCTCTGCCTCTCGCTGTCTCTGTCTGTCTGTCTGTCTTTCTCTCTCTCTCCCTTGCATTTTACTATAAACAGTCAGGACAAAACAAGCTACATCTTCATCATTTAGTTTGAAAAATCTCTGTGGAATATCAAATTTGTCACTCACAAATTCTACCTTCTACAAAATGCTGGATAATAATTCAAGCAAACGAGTTTTGGGGGATCACTTTTCTTCCAGTCCCAAAAGCATGTTCATCATTTCCATTTGATACCTCAGCTAAATCACCTTTAGTATTCATATTTCTACCAACAGTTTCTTCAAGACAAGTTGGTGTTTGCTAATATGTACCTCCAAGCTCTTTTTTCCTCTGTGTATTTCCCAGTTCCAAAGCCACTTCCACATCTCAGATATTAGTTACAATAGCATCCCATGTTCCAGTACCAAAATGTATTTTAGTTTGCTAAAGCTTCCATGAAAGAGTTTTATAGTCTCGGTAGCTTTTGTAACAGTTTATTTTCTCACTGCTCTTTAGGGCAGAAATCCAATACCCAGGTACTAAGAAGGTTGGTTTCTAGCAAGACCTCTTTCTTTGGAATGCAGGTGGCTACCTTTTTGCTCCTTCTCCCAGGAACATCGTTTTGTGCATGTATGACCCTAGTGTCTCCCAGGGAGTGCTAATCTCATCCTCTATAAAGACGTCCATAAACTGGATTCAGATCCATCATAATGACTTCCTTTTAACTTGCCTTCTCATATGCCTGTCTGCAAATATAGTTACATTTGAAAGTACTGGGGCATAGAGCTTTCATATAAGCATTTTGGGAGGATGTAGTTTAACCTGTAATAAGTTCTCCAAAGGAAGTAGGATTTAGGTGTATCCTTAATGAATGTGTGGGAGAGTGGGGGAGCATGTTAGAGGGATATACCTAGGGACGCTAGCAGTGGAAAGTAAATGTGGGAAGTGTGATTTGGGAGAGAATAAAAGGAGTCTGCAGATGCGCTCAAGCAGAAGAGGTATATGGCAGGCTAATTTTATCTTTTTGAAATCTCAGCAGTGTCTCTTTTAACAACTTTGTGAACTTTTGGTCTAACAGGTGTTATGGCAGCCTGCATACCTACTTTTCTAAACTTGGATAGAGACAAAGCAGAGAAGGATCATATCTAGTCAGTCTCAACACCCTCGGACCTGCCCAGTCATGAGTCCTTTGACTCTTAATTCCATTATGGAAAAGAAGTTATGGAAAAGAAGTTATGGAAAAGAAGTAAGGGTACCCAGTACCCTTAGTACCTGGGTATTGGATTTCTGCCCTCTTAATTCCATTATGGAAAAGAGTCAGACAATGTCTATTAGCATTTTTCATGCTACTGGGGAAATAATTTAACTTCTATGGTACCCTTAGTAAATAATCCCGAGTGTAGTGACAGGGTAGTGTTTAGTTCATATCTCTATTAGGCTTTGTATTTTTGAGTTGTTTATTGTATTTGAATACATGTCTTTCCTGTGTGCTTTCATTCTGATTAACTTACTCATTCTGCTTACTTAGTATGTGTTATGGTTTATACATAGTGTCAACTTGAGAAGTCTAGAAGCCTAATTAAGTAACTGGGCAGCTGTACATCCTGGGGTGTAAAGTGCAAGCAGTTACCTGTTCATTGTGTCAATTTGAGGTCAGAAGTTTAACTGAGAGACTCAGCAGGGAGCCAGGGTTCTTACTTTGTAAATATCCTCATCCTGTGCAAAGGAAGGCAAGGAGATTTGTGAAGGCTATACCCGCCCTGGAGCGGGGGTGGTGTCCTGTGTACAATATAAGGGAGGAGAAGAGGCTTGCTCTCCCCCTTTTTGCTCTGGCTGCTTTTGCTGGTGCTGCCTTGAAGTGTTGCCCCAGTGCCATGCCACCCTGCCTTGGAGCCAGCTGATTATGGACTGAAACCTCCAAAAACTGTAAGCTAAATAAACCTTTCCTTCCCTAATTTTGGGTGTCAGGTGTTTTGTCCCAGCAATGAGTGAAAAGTAACCAAGACAGTACGTATGACCAGGCTGTTAGGGCTGCTGTGCATACATGTATCCTCCAAAATCCTATAGAGTAGCACCCCATAGACTACATTGTAGAATGGTTAATCTTGATTATGAGCCTGGTTAGATTGAGAAACACCTAAGAAATTAATGAAACACACACTTCTGGGTGTGTCTGTAGTGTTTCCAGGGATCATGAAACTCTAACTGTATCAGTAGATTAATTCATTAGATGATATTGTTGGGAGGTGATAGAAACAGGAACTGGGATCTGGTTGAAGGATGTGGATCATGGGTGTGTGACTATATCTGGCCCCCTGACTTTGGTTTGTACTCTTGATCTCTTTCTTTCTCAGCCGCCATGAAATGAGCAGCTCTCCTCTGCTATGCATCTCTGCTATGATGTTTCTTCCTTTTCACAGGCCTAAAAGCAATGGAACCAGCCAACCATGGACTGAAACCTCTGAAATCAAGAGCCAACATAAACCTTTCCTCCTCCTATATTTGATCACAGTGGTGAAAATATGATCAATACAATCATATTCATTCTCTGGCCATATAGAGAACCCTGCAGAAATGTACTTTACTGTTTGTTTTATTGTTTGATCACTACATTCTATGCCATTACTTTCTGGTAGTGCTTATTTATTTTTTTCCTTCAGCTTATCTTTCTGGCATCTGAAAACAAGAATTGTCTGTATTTAATCATTTAAGCCATCTTGCTGCACTGGGTTTGGCATTGACATGTAAATAGGCAATTATAGTTCAGGTCTTTGTGTGTCACGCCAAGTCTGGATTTTGTTTTAAAGTTAATTGAGAGTCACTGAAGGGTTTTAAGCATGAACAGAGATAGGAAAGCTTGTTAGGGGATTATTGCAAGTAAGGTGAAGGTAGCTTAAAGTAAGCCTGTGCAATATATTATATGAAGAACAGGTCGTTCTACAGATTGAAGAACTGTGAAGAAAGAGAATGGATCAGAGCAGACAAATGATTGAACGTGAGTTGTAAAGAAGAGCGAGGAGTCAGGGTTAGTGTTAAGGTTTCTAGCTTTGGAAACCAATGGACAGTCTTACTGGTACAGGGAATACAGGTGGAAGCCTAGTGAAGGAATCCTGAACTTCACAAGGGGAGAGACAAAGTCAGTTTGTTCATCGCTGTATGTTCAATTCAGAGCCCAGTACCAGGCTCAGGATAGACATCTAACAAACACGTATTATATAATGAATGAATGGTGAGCTTGTTACGATCGTGCTGACACTGAGGTTCCTGTGGGATGTCCAAATGGTGACAGCAGCTAGTCAATTGAATATTCATACCTAAATTTTAGGATACGGATGTGAGTTATCATTGTGGAAATCAGTGTGAAGGTTCCTCAAAAAGTAAAAATAAAACTAACATATGATCCAGCTGTACTACTCCTTGGTATATATCCAAGTCAACATGTTCCAGAGATACCTGTATATTCATGTTTATCATGGAACAGTTGATAATATCCAAGCCATGGGATCAGCCTTGGTGTCCATCAGTAGATGAATGGATTAAAAATGTGTTTTACACACACAACAGAGTATTATTCTGCCACCAAAAGAATGGAATCACATCATCTGCAAGAAAATGGACGGAACAGGAGATAATCATGTTAAATCAAATAAGCTGGACTCAGATGAGTATTGCACATCTTCTAGAATATGTGGGATCTATAAATAAATGACCACATGAGAGTAGAATGAGGCCATTATATAAGCGGGAAGAGGTGAGGGGTAGGAAAGAGGTGAAGGGAAGACAATGAGAGTGTGGACATCAGCCAAGTGTCTTATATGCATGTATGAAAATGCCACAAAACCCTTTGCTCTAGGTAACTAATATACGCTAAAGGAAGAACATGTAAGCTGAACATAAAACATCTTGTGCTTTTGGTAACTGAAATCATTCGTAATCTGTGAAAGATTGTGAGGAAGAGAAAGTAGAGGGAAAAGTGAAGGCCAAAAGCGTAATTCTGTTGTACCCAGGTTTTTTTACTTTTCTTTTATATTATTTTTATTAGCACATGTTTGTGACACATAATAAATGCATTATTGTGGGGACTTGGTACATGTGCATATTGAATCTTAAACCGTTTCACTTCCCCTTCTCTGCCCATTAGTCCTGCTTCCCTACATCCCTAGATCCCCTTCCCAGCTCCAAGAATTTTACCTCCCTGTTTCTTATCATCTTTTAATTTGATCTTAGATTATTTGTACTTTGTTTCTTATATAAAAGAAACCATGTGATATTTAACCCTCTGCATCTGATTTATTTCTCTTAGCATTTTGGTTTCCGAGTATATCCACAAATGACTCAGATTTATCTTTCTTTATGACTGGGTATTACTCCATCATGTATAAATTCCACATTTTATTCATCCATCTATCTGTGGTTGGACATATAGGCTACTTCCAAGATTTAGCTATTGTGAGTTGTACTGCTATAAAGACAGGTATGAGTCTATACTGTAATAAGATGTCTTTAATACTTTGAGGAAGAGGACCACAAAAGGCATAGGTGAAACCATTTTTTTTTTTTTTTTAGGAGACTGAATTGACAAAAGAAAGTCACCTATAAAGAAAGTAAGGAGAACCAGCAGGGGTTGTGAGATAAATTAAAAGAATGAGTTATTAGAAAACAAAAACAAAGAAGGGAGTGTTTAGAGGCAAGAAACAGACCGAACATGTCAAATTCTATAGCAGAGCTTTCATGAGTTAAGAGCTTAACTGTCCTTTCTCTCACACCCGCCTTTTATACTTGTGAGATGGTTTTCCCACAAGTGTTTTTATAAACATGCTAAGGCAGTTTCAGAAAACAGTATTTTGAGTTTGGTAACAATCCAAGCAGCATTATTCTTTCCGACATGGCTATTATTGCTAGAGTTGTAGGATTTATTGCGTCTTTGAGCTTTAAGTTAAATGTGAGGAAATGATAAATGCCTCTTCCCTATGTAAGTCTTCTATAACTCATGGACTAAGAATTTATTTTAATGACTAGCAATTTTATGTTTTAGTGATTTGGCTGTGGCTAAAACTTAGGTCACATACAAGACAAACATATATATGTTTAGCACCATTTTATTAACTGTGTGATAGAATGCATATGCAGCTCTCATCCCTAGAATATTTCTTTCTCAATAAGAACAAGAAATATCTTAGCAATAACAATTGAGCTACTGAATTAAAAGTGATTTTTGTTAAACCTTGATTTTGTGAAGCTCAGTGTTTTTCCAGTATTCTAGATCACTGTTTTAGAAAACTCAGTATTTCATTCTGCCTCTCCCTGTAACATAGGATAGTAGACATTCTGAAATATTAAGCTTATGAAAAGTTAGATTAATTTATGCTGAATTTTTCTTAGTGACTTTTAATGTCTATTTATTGTACAGGATTTATCTGGAAGTAATTTAGCCTTCAAGAATATAAAATCACACCAACATTTAAAAAAACTTAACTTCCGTATTTTGGGAAACATACCTTTCTAATAGAATACTATAAAATTTCAAATATCTAAAAATATTACAGCTCAAAACTCCAGAAATATTTGTGATTTATTTTCCATACCTCAGAATCTTCACTTTATTTTTAAACTTTCTTTTTAACTTTTACTTTGAAACAGCATTAAACATTTAGAATAGTTACAAAAGCAGAGAATACAGAGTATTCCTATAGCTTGTTCTGTGATCATCACATTGTGCATGGCACAGTAAAATTACAGCAAAACTTCCACTGTTCAAGTCCAGTTTTGTTACTTTGAAGAGTATTTTAAAGTTTTCTTCAAGTGCATTTTGTTCATGCTTGTTCAATTCATTCCTAATTTGTTAATCACCTTTATTGATGGTATACATGGTTTACTCCCCCAGTACTATTACAGAGAAATAGTTAGCTTTCTATTACTGTAACAAATTCTTGAGGTAACCAGCTTATAAAGAGACAAGGTTTATTTGAGTTTTGAAGGTAGCCATGATCAGTTGGCTCCATAGGTTGGGAGCCTGAGGTGAGGCTGTACAGCATGGCAGGAGTGTTGGGAGGAAGAAGCTTGTTTACCTCCTGTCCGGGTAAGACAGAGACAGGAAGGAGGGACTGTAATTCTTTTTAAGGCCACACCCCCAAAGATTTCAACCCTCCCACTAGGCCCTACATTTTAAAGGTTCTACCACCTTCTCATAGCACCACAGGATGGTGACCAAATTTTTTTTTTTTTTTTTTTTTTTTTGCGGCACCGGGGATTGAACTCACAACCTCGCGCCTGCCAGGGCAGGCACTTAAGGCACTGAGCCAAACTCCCAGCCCTGGTTTTTTGAGGCAGGGTCGCACTATGTAGCTCAGGCCGGCCTTGCGCTCACGTTGTAGCCCAAGCCGTCCTCCAACTCACAACGCTCCTCCTACCTCAGCCTCCCGAGTGCTGGGATTAAAGGCGTGCGCCACCACGCCCGGCTCGGTGACCAAATTTTTAATATACTGGCTTTTAGAAGGCAGTCCAGCTTCAAACTACAGCAACAATTACATCCTCCATGTTAATCCTGCTTCCTACTACCTTGTGGAATTCTCTTACTGTTCATTTTATTGTTCTTTCTCTAGGGCAGTGGTTGACAAATGGTGGCCATGAATTAAATGTTACGTTTATAAGTAAAGTTTTATTAGAACACAGTGACATTCATTTATTTATTATCTTTGACAGTTTTTGTCCTGCGGTGGCAGAACTGAGTAACCTTCCTTGGAAACTAAATGACCCATGAAAACTAAAAATACTTTATATCTAGATCTTGATGGAAAAATATGATGAACTCCAGGATATTTTAGGGAAATTTTTATTCCTTTACAATTTCTTACTCTTTAAATTCATTTTTCTTATAATTTCACTATCTACTTCTTAAGTAATAAATATTGGATAGTAATGAAGGTAATCTCTTTACCTTGCTCTTGATTTTAGTAAAAATGTTGTCAGCATTTTGATATAGATAGATACAGATGTATACACACATATATTATTACATCAAAAAGTATCCTTTAATTTGTATTTTAAAGTGTTTTAAAAATCAGGAGTAGGTGATGCATTTTGTCAGAGACTTTCACTGTGATCTTCCCTTGGATCTATTCATGTGACTAATGGTGTTAATGCCTTCCCAAACATTGAACCAGCCTCACAATCTTGGAGTAAGTCTGATGTGGTTATGCTATATGATTTTCTTAATGTGATTTAGAACTTTATTAAATTTTTAAAAAGTTTTTTTGTGATATTCATGGAGTGATACTAAAAGTTTTTATTTTTTCTTGTTTCCCTCTTTTTTAAAAAAATTGTCTTTATCAAATCTAAGTGTTTATGTTATACTTGCTTTGCAAAAGGAAGCAGGACATTTTGCTTCACTTCATATACTCTGGAATGATTTATTTAATATTGTTCAATACTCATGACCCTAAAGGTTTGGTAGAAGCATCTTATGCAATTGTATGAACCTACTGGCTTTTGATTAGTTGTATAATACCTTTCCTTAATTAGATGGTCTTCTGATCTGTTTATATTTTCTATTCTAATGGGGTCTATTTGGAAATCTATATTTTCTTAGGAAATTCTCAATTTCACTTAGATTTCCAAATTTATTTAAATATTAGTATATGCAGAGTAGTCTTCTACAATTTTTAAATTTTGTCTGCTTTGATGGTTTTTTACCTTGTCATTGATTTTTTTTCTAATTTTTTCCTTGATCAAGTTAGCTATTGTAATATTTGTTTTATTTTTCTGAAAAAGACTATTCTGTTCTTTACTTCACAGATTTCTTTTTCTTTACTTAGTGCTTTCATTTGGCTTATTTTTTATTTTTCTAATTTTGAGAAAGGAAATTTTTACTTTTAATTAATAGATACAAGGAAAAAATCACAATGAAACACATAACTCAAAAAGTCTCTGACAAAATTCATCACCTATTCCTAATTACAGAAACACTTTACAAATTAATATATATTCATAGCAAAACACTAAACACATTTTTGCTAAAATTAAGAGCAAAGAGACTACCTTCATTACTATCCAATGTGTATTACTAGTGAAGTAGCTAATGAAATTGCAAGAAAAATGAAGTTAAAGAGTAAGAAATTACAAAAGAGTAAAAATTTTCTAAAATGCCAGTAACAGAGTTCATCATATTTTCCTATAAAAATCTGCTTAGTATTTTTAGTTTTCATAGGTCACTTAGTCTCCATGGAAACTGCCCAGCTAAAAGTAGTTTGTGTTATCAATTTTCCTTTGATACTACCGTGAATGTGTGTATACTGTATAGATTTTAATAATAGTACTTTCATTGTCATCATTTTAAAGAAATTCCTTAGTTTCAATTTGTATTTTCTCTCATCCCAGAAGTTAACAGAATTTTTTGATTCTTTTTCTTAAGTACCAGGGATTGAACTCACAACCTCATGCCTGCCAGGCAGGAGTGAGCTAAATCCCTGGCCAGAATTTTTAATTCTACAAGGAATATCCTTTCTATTCCTTATTTCTTTTAATGAAACTCATTGATGTTTTCTTTATAACTAAATAAAAGATGATTTTTTGAATATATTATAAGTGCTTGGGATACAGATGTATATTCTTATCAACAGTATAGAGTCTGCATGTATATTTTTAAGTTTTATTATGTTATTAGGTCTTGTCTCTCTAATATTTTATATGCCTTTACTTATACTGCCTTATACTAAAAGTTAGCAAGTCTTCATGTGTGTGTCTGTCTGTGCCTTCTGACAGCTCATGCATGTTTTGCTTCCTAATGGCAGGAACTCCTATATTTTTGGGTGCATAAATGTTTCAAATGGCTTTTAATATTCCAAGTACTAGAATATGAATTTTGGTGTGTTTTTCCTTTGTTTGATATAAGGAGTTCCTTTCCTCTCTCTTTCCCATCCCTCTTTTCCTGCCTCCCTTCTTTTTTCTTTTATAGTACTGGGAATTAAACCTTAAAACCTAGTCCTTTGTACTGAGCTACAACCCAACCATTTAATCTCGATTTTAATTAATTAATTTTTTTGTTTTGGACTCAGGGTCTCTGGAAGTCACTAAGTTGTCTAGGCTGGTCTCAAAATTGCACTCCTCCTGCCTCCCAGCACCCGTCACCATACCTAGCTATGCCTGTTTTCTTATTGTTTCCATTTGCATATTATCCTTGGTTTACCCATTTATTTTTAGTCTTTCTGAATCCCTTTGTTTAAAACATGCTCTTGTGTATAGTATATAGTTGTATATTACTTTGTGAGTCAAATATACTTTTTGTTTTAATAAGTGATATAAACCCATGTACATCTATTTATATGATTAAGATATTTGGCCTCAACAGTATCATAATATTTTTAAATTATTTACATTTTATCATATTTGTTATGATTCTTTATCAGCTCTTTCTTGTTTAGAAATTTTTATTTAGAAAAATGTGCATTTTTCCCTAGTGATTTTCTTTGTATCTATAATTTTTCTAATGTCCTCATTCTGTTTTTTTTAATCATTCACTGTTCAGTTTCTCCATTTTTATTGCTATCTTTTAACTCAGTTTTTGGCTAATACAGTAATCCTTGGGCTTATTGTTTTTTTCTGTCTAATAATTGAAGTACTTTATTTCTATTTTGTCATTGTAGTTTACATTCAGACATACTTACTGCACTCTGTACCCTATCTTTGTTTCAATGTTAAATCAACAGTTACATATGTATAGGTATACAGAGATTAACATCATTGTCATCTGTTTTGCTGAAGTTTTACAGTCATCTTTAAGTTGCTTGGAGTTCATTCTCTAGTAGAACCTTCTAGAATATTCCATGGCTCGCTCATGGGTTCCAAAGTTCTTATAGTTGAAATTATGTTCTGTAAGTAATTGGAAGATAGCCTTGTTAGACAGAACTCATCTTTGGTTTCCGTTTTCTTTCACTGAATTAAACAAAATTAAGCTCGTTGCTTTGCTTTGCCAATTTTTAAAAGCCTGATTTAAGTTTTCTTTGTAAGTTAATTGATTTTTTTGTTTGGGTATCTTGAGGATTTTTTCTTTATCTTTATAACCTAAGAATTTTACAAGTTTTGTCTTCCAACTGATTAACTTGATATTTCAGTGTTGATTAATCTGAAATACAGGTCATACTGGGAAGGCAGAGTGAATGCTTTACTCTTCCTTTTTAAGAAATCAACTTTGAAGATAAATGAATTATAAGGAATCCTATCAAACTTGAATATGGTGAGCCGGGCGTGGTGGTGCACGCCTTAATCCCAGCACTCGGGAGGCTGAGGTAGGAGGAGCGTTGTGAGTTCGAGGCCGGCTTGGGCTACAATGCGCGCACAAGACCGACCTGAGCTACATAGTGCGACCCTGCCTCAAAAAGCTAGGGCTGGGAGTTTGGCTCAGTGGCTTAAGCACCTGCCCTGGCAAGTGCGAGGTTGTGAGTTCGATCCCTGGTACCGCAAAAAAAAAAAAAAAAAAAAAAAAAAAAAAAAAAAAAAAAAAAAAAAAAAAAACAACCAACTTGAATATGGTGATAGGGGATTTTTAAAAAATGCTTTGAACGCATAAGTTTTTATGATTCATTTTGTCTCTGTTCTTTAAAAAACGTGTGGCGTAAGTGATTCAAAACATGCTGAAATCCTGATGTCCTAAGTTTTCCGCTACTTCAAAATAAGCATAAAATTTAAATGTCAGCTTTCAAATATAAGCAAGAATATGCTATAAAACAGTTAACATTTCATGTTCTTTTGAAGATAACCAGGACAACGTGATTTTATTAACATTTTGAAATGCCCAGGATTCTAAGAAATTTTACCTCATCATTTCTGTAAATAATATACCGATTTCCCATAATTTATACTATAAAATATTTTCCTTCCACACGTTATAAAATAAACATTTGTCGAGCTGATTGTTACATGGTGCAGTGTTATGTGATCATGTAATGAAAGATTCTTCCTGAAACATACACAAGGATAGAATTAAAACTTACCATGGAATCTGTAACTCTTAAATTTCCTGTCTTCTGTGGTTTAAGCATAATTATGTTGCATTTACATAGTTTTTTAAGATTTTTACATTGAGTTTGTTCTTTTTAAAAAAGGAATAACAGTAGAGCTATGCTTGTTTGCATACAGAGGAGATTTAATCTCTGTGGCTTCCCAAATATTCCTTGTGCCACAAAACCAGTGTTTGTGACCTTTTAGCGTTTGCGTAAGACACGTGGTGGAATAAATGTTTTACGTGTTTGTGTCAGGAACAACATTATTTCTTCTTAGCACATTTTCTTTTTTCTTTTTCATGTGGATACTTTTAAAAGCACTTAAGTTTAATTGAGAGACAAAAACGTCAAGTGAAAAGTAATTAAGTGAATCCTCTAATCCCCTGAATCTCAATTTTCTCATTTTGAAATGAACTCTAGGGCTTTTAATGTGAGGAGTATATGGATTTTTTTCCTTTACATTACATACGTCATGAAATCAAGTGTGATATGATCTGAGTTTAATTGTTGAATAAATGAGCTACTCAGTAATATTTCCTGTGAGATAGTATGTGCATGTGTGTTGACAACAAAACAAAAGCGTCATTTTAAAACTTGCAATTCATGAAGTATAATACACATTAAGGAAAGTGCATGATGTAAATGGACACATTAATAAATTATTGGAAAAGGAAGAGTTATGTAAGTGCCATCCATGCCAGGAAATAGAATATCATCATTACCCGAAACCCTTGGCCACCTCCCCTTATCACAGCCCACCCACTGCCACCTCTCTTTGCAGTGGAGATTGCTCCTTTCTTGCCTTCTATAGATACTAGTACCTGGCTTTGTTTTCATACTTTTATGCTTGAAAATGCCTTCCTATGGATAATAGTTTAGTTTGGTTTCCATTTGGAATACATATGAATGGAAGCATATATATGTGCTTGTTTTTCTCTTGACTTATTTTGTCATATTGGTGAGTTACTTTAGACTTGCTTTGTTTGTTGAGTTCTCACAATCATATTTGCCCATGCAGTCACCATCCAAAAGTAGATATAGAACATCTCCTTTCCCTGGTAAAGTTTGCTCATGGTATTTTCCAGTCAATCCTCATGTCCCCCTAAGAAACTACATTTTAATTTCCATCTCTACAGATTACTTTTGCATATTCAGGGCATAGAATTCTACTATTAAGGGAATGTTTAGCTATTTGAAATTTCCAAATGTTACACAAAAGGGGCTCTATAGTTTCGCACCTAACCCTAACCCTAACCCACTAAATACTAGCCTTCTTTGAAATTAGCTGATTGAATAGGATGAATGGGTATGCCATTGCCATCTCATTATCTTTGTCTGATAATTAATGACATTGATTAGCTTGCCATGTGTTTATTGCTTTCATGTATGTATTCCTTTGTGGTCTGTTCATATCCTTTGTCCCATTTTAATTGAATCGTGTTTGTTAATTTGAAGAAGTCCTTTACATATTTTGGATACAAATGCATTAGTACATACATGTGCTGTACAATAATTTTTCCCAGTATGCATGAAGTCTGCCTTTTGAGTAGAAAATTTCCATTTGATGTTCGATTTGTCAGGTTTTCTTTTATGGTGAGTAGGTTTCATGTCCTGTGATCAACCTAGTTTTTTTAAAGTATGGCATGAAAAAGGGCCAAGTTTAATGTTTTTATATGGTAGTTATTGATTAGAGTATCATTTATTGAAAACATCATTTCATATTGTATTAACTTGGTACATTGATTGAAATGTGGTTGACTATAGATGACTAGGTCTATGTCCTTTTTAAAATATATTTTTATTAGTACCTATTAATTTTATAAAATGTTGGATTTCATTGTAGTATTTTCATACGTGCATGTAATTTTTTGGATTATGTCTGTCCCCCATTGTCTTCTATTATACCACCTCTTCCCCCATGTTTTTTATCTTGTCTAATAATAGTCTTCCTTCTACTTTCATGCCATCTTTAAGATTCCACATTAGGGACAATGTGGTATTTGTCTTTCTGTATCTCTACAGTATGTTAATTTTAATTCCTTCAGGTACACACCAAGAACTACTGTACCTGGGTCACATGGTAGTTCTAGTTCTAGTTTTTTTTTTTTTTTTCAGAAACCTCCATACTGATTTTCATAGTGGCTGTACTTTGTACTTCTTTTGAGAAGTATTTGTTCATTTGCTGTAGTTGTTTCTGTGTCCGCTGTTATATTCTATTGGTCTATGTGTTTTGTGACAGTGTTATATTGTCTTTTTGGTATTATGGCATTGTGTTGTATTTTGAAATCAGGTATTGTAATGCATCCAACCTTGTTCTTTTTGCTCAGAAATGTTTTGACATTCTGAATCATTCCATTTTAATTTTAAGACTCTTTTCAGGCTCTGTGAGCAATATCATTAGAATTTTTATAAGGATTGCATTCAATCTGTAGATTGTTTCTGGTAGCATGACCACTTTACAATTCTCATTTTGCTGATTCATTAAATGGGAAGTCTTTTCATCTTTTAGAGTCTTCTTCAGTTTTTTTCTTTTATATTCTGAAATTCTCATTGTAGAGGTCTTTTACCAATTCGGTTAGATTGATGCCTAGGTTTTATTTTAAGCTATTGTAAATGAAATTGTTTTATTGATTTCTTTCTCAGGGGGTTCATTATAGGTGTATAGGAAAGCTATTGATTTTTGGTATCCTGCTACTTTGCTGAATTTCTTTTTTTTTTTTTTTTTTTTGCGGCACCAGGGAGTGAACTCACAACCTCACGCCTGCCAGGGCAGGCGCTTAAGGCACTGAGCCAAACTCCCAGCCCTGGTTTTTTGAGGCAGGGTCGCACTATGTAGCTCAGGCCGGCCTTGTGCTCGCGTTGTAGCCCAAGCCGGCCTCGAACTCACAACGCTCTGCCTACCTCAGCCTCCTGAGTGCTGGGATTAAAGGCATGTGCCACCACGCCGGGCTTTTGCTGAATTTCTTGACCAGCTCTAAAAGTCTTTGGTGAAATCTTTAGGGTCTTCTAAGTATATATTGTCTGCAAATGAATATAACTTAACTTCTTCCTTTCCTATTTGTATCCCTTTTATTTTTTCTTCTACTTAATTGGTTTCATTAAAATATCAAGTAATACTGTATATTGCACAGGAGTGGTGAGCATGAATGTCCTTGTTTCATTTATAATTTTAAAGAAATTGCTTTCAGGTTTTTTCCATTTAGTCTGATGTTAACCACAGGATTGTCTATATAACCTTCATTATATTGAGGCATGGTCCTTCGGTACCTGGTTCCTTCAGGGCTTTTTCATGAAAGGAGTTCAATTTTGTCGAAGGGTTTTTCTTTGTCAATTAGGATGTTCATAAGATTTTTATTTATTTATTTTTTTTTTTGTTGAGGCACCAGGGATTGAACTCACAACCTCGTGCCTGTCAGACAGGCGCTTAAGTCCCTGAGCCAAACTTCTGGCAAGATTTTTATTCTTCATTTTATTTATGTAGTGTGTTACATTTATTGATTTGCATATGCTAAGCCTTTCTTATATCCCTGGAATGAAGCCAACTTGATCATTTTTAAGCATTTTATCTAAAATAATTTTTTTTTATTTTAAAGATAGTAAAATCCAACAAAACATAACAGAATTAAGTCAATCAAAACAAAGCAGTAAACCTGGTACAGAACTTCTAAAAAAGATACTATGAAAACAATAGCTACTATAGTATATCTTGTTATTTTCAGAATAGTTGACCTTTCCAACAGGTATAGTAAAATCTAGTTAAAACAAAACAAAACAAAACAAAACAAAACAAAAAAAGCAAAAAACAAAAAAAACCCAATAAAATCAATAAAAACAGAGTATAAAATAAGGCAAAAAAATTAATCAGAATAAAGCAAAACAATGAGAACAATATTGGGCCTTGAAGACAAGACAGAAGAGAGTCCCCCATTTTTGCTACACTGCGTACTGTCATCTTCCAAAGAGATGCTCAGTCTGCCAGCCCCAGGCTTACAAAGTGAGCAAAACAATACTAGCATTTGGTTGTTTTATGTACCTTAGTTGCTATCAATGTAGCCAGACCTCCCAACGAGCAAGTTGCTTTACGGCGGGGTGGGGTAGGGAGGCTTTGTCCTTGATTCTTAGCCGGTGCACTGGTAGGCGTATGGGGCGGGGGGCACATGTTTCTCTTCCTGGGGACGATGCCAGTCGCACAGGCCCCTGGAAGGCTGTCTTACTTGTGTCCTGGCTGGAGGTGCTCAGGCCTGGCTGGGCGGGCTCCCAAGAAGCCCAGTTCTTTCTTCTCCTGGGGTCCACGCTGGTCATGCAGGCCCCCAGAAGGCTGTCTTACTTGTGTCCTGGTTGGAGGTGCTCAGGCCTGGCTGGGTGAGCTCCCAAGAAGCCCATTTCTTTCTCCTCCTGGGGTCCACGCCCTAAAATAATTTTTTAAAGTTTATAGAAATTTAGTTAAGTAATGTTAGGAATCTACAGATTGATTTAACGATAATGGAAATCTTAATGATATTGACATTTCTAATCAATTTATATGGTATATAGGATTTCCATTTATTTGGGTTTTCAGTTTCTCTCATGTAGAAATCTTGCACATGTCCGTTATATATTTCTAGGGATTTTTCTGATGGTGCTACTGTGATTGGTAATTATTGTTCCTTTTCAGTTGTTTTAGAAGCAATGGATGTATAATCGCTTTTAAAGTATGTGTTCATATATTCCAGTGTACCATTATGTGTTTATTATTGCAAACTACTAAATTTATTTTTTCTAATATTTTTGCAGGTGCCATAAAAATGTAGAATCATGTAATCTGCAAATAATAATAATTTTTAGATTATGAATTCTATTTCTTATTAAATATAGCACTATTTAGGTTTTCTATTTATTACTGAATCAATTTTGGTAGTTTATGTTTGGCAATACATACATTCATTGTATTTAAGTTTAACTTATCTTAAAATAATCCTGAATTACTCATTTAATTTTTTTTTATCATTTCTAGGTTCTAAAACAGTGATGGTGAACCTTATAGAGATCTCAGTCATACAAACAGCCCACTGAAGCATGCGTGCCATAGGTTCACCACCACTGTTCTGTCTTGATTCTTATTTGTCTTCTCTCTGTTTCTCTGTGTCTGTTTTTCACTCTGTGTCTGTCTGTCTGTGTTTATCTTTTTGGTCAGTTTTTCATGGGAGGCTTAGGGTCATTTTATTTTTACATCTTTATGTTGTTTCACAAAATAAAAAAAAAAACAAAGAACATGTGACTGAATCATGTGTTACTTATAAAGCCTAAATATCTATGCTCTGGCCTTTTTAAGCAAAACCTTGTCAATGTTTGCTCTAGTGGTTTATCAGTTTTATTCATCTTTCGAAACAACTGACTTTTGACTGTTGATTTCTCTATTTTGCTGATTTCTCTATTTAGTTCATTCTTTGTTTAAATTCTCCATTCTATGTATTATATTTATTTTTTGTTTAATTTTTGCTTTTTTTCTAGCATCATAAATAAAAATGGTGGTCACTAATATTACAGATCAGTTCTGTTCTTAAATAATTGTTGAAAATTACACATTTACCTTTAAGTGGTGTTTGCTTCATTTACAAATAAAAGTTTTTATTTTTATCTAATTAAAATATTCTTATTTTAAAATTTGTGCTTCTTTTTTAAAATTTTAAAAATCTAAAATTTTCTTAAAAATTTAAATTGGTAAAATTGCATACATTTGTGTAGTACAAGGTGAAAATTAAATGCATTTACACAGTGTACAATGATAAAATCAAGGAAGTTATCATTTCAGTCTTCTTTTAAACACATAATTTCTTTGTGTTGAGAAGCTTCTAAATCTTCTAGTTCTTTATAAAATATATGATAAATTGCTGTGAACTGCATTCACTTACTGTGTACTATAACATATTCCTTTTATCTAACTGTATTGAGATTGTTGCCTGACCTCTCTATATCACTCCTTTCCCCTTCCTAGCATTCTCTACCTCTATGTAAACAATCTTTTTCTCTTCTGCATATGAAAGAAGACATGCAATTTTGTCTTACTGTATCTGGCTTATTTATTTAGCATAATGGCCTCTATTAAAATAAGAATTTAATTTTTATGGTGAATAGTATTCCACTGTGATACCATGTTTTCTTTATCCATTCATCCATTGATGGACACTTAGATTCTGTATCTTAGCTATTGTAAATGATGCTGCAGTAAACATTCAAGTGCCAGTACCTCTTTGACCTTTTGTATTAACAGATCTTTTTCATATTGTTATTTAATTTCCAGAACTTTGAGTAATTTCCAGGTACCATATTGTTACTGATTTTCAGTGTAATGTACCAAGATCAGACAATGTATTTTCTTTGATCTCTGTTCTTTCATATTCATCTTTATTGCCCAGTCTTACGGTCTGCCTTTGTAAACATTACATTGGCACTATGGAAAAATGTATATTCTGCTCTACTTTTGTGTAGTGTTTTAAAATGTTAGGTCAGGTTGGTTAAGTGTGTTGTTCAATCTTCTTTTTAAAAAATAGTTATTTTATCAACTCCTGACAAAAAGACTAGGAAAATTTTAAAACAGGGCTATAGATTTGTTTATTTCTAGTTTTCTCTCTATTTGTACTTTTTCTACCTTCACTTACTTGCTGAGCCACTAGAACTATCTTGCCTTCTCCCATGGGTGACTACTTTGCTGCTTATGAAATGGCTGAGGCAAGCAGAGATCTTTGCCTTCATTTTGGTTGGCTGTTTTCCCTGGATACAGAAGTCTAAATTGATAGTTATTTTTCTTTTACTGGTTAGCAAAGGCAATTCTAATTTTTTTTTTGTCCATGTTTCTTGCGAGAAGCCAGCTTTCATTTGTATCACAGTATCCTATTCTCAATGTGCTGTACCCTTAATGTCCATGTCATATGTTGAAACCTCACTCCCAACGTGAGGATATTTAATCTGGAACATTTGGGCAGTAAATAGGCTGTGAGAGTGCAGTTCTAATGAAGAGAATGACAGAACTTTTAAAAGCAACTCCCCAGAGCGTCCTTACCTCTTCTACCACATGACAGGCTCTCACTAGACCCTGAGGCTTCTTGACTTTTGCGACCCACAGACCTAAATAAATGTTTATTATTGATAAGACCCCCCAGTCTACAGTTTCTGTTTTTGCAGCCTGAATGGACTAAGACATAATATATCTTTTTTCTTTGCTGTTCCATTTTTTTGGAGGGGCATTCCAAGGCTGGAAACCAAGAGCACTTTACCACTGAGCTACATCCTCAACTCTTAATTTTTTTTGTCCAGATAAGTCTTACTAAGTTGTACAGGGTGGCCTTAAATTTGTGATCTTCCTGCCTTGGTCTCCTGAATAGCTGAGATTACAGGCATATGACACTGCACCAGCTTCTTAATCTTTGATTGTAGTGTATATAGATGTGTTTTTCCTTTCTCATTTCTTCTGTTTAGGATTGAGGCATAAAGTAATATCTTCCATCAATTTGGAAAGATTTCAGTTACTGCCTTCACAAAAATTCTGTCTTCTATTCCTGGCAACCCAATTACACATACGTTTTTCATTTACTAGAATACCACAGACTTTGGATTTGTTTTTTCTTATCATTTTTTTCTCTTTGTTTTTCAGGTTGGATATCATGTATTGGTTTTCAATTCACAGTACCTTTCTTTTTTGCTGTGACCCATTTGCTGTTAAACCCATCTAATGAATTCTTCATTTCTGATACTATAGTTTTCAAATCTATAGTTGTTTCTAGACACACACATACAAACGCACACACACACACACACACACACACATACAGCTGAAGAAAAATGAAAAAGAAAAAAGAGAAAATCTGTTTTAGTGTGTATTTCGAAGCAGTAACCACAAATTGGTCATGAAAAAGAAAGGCTTAAACATTCATTCTGCAATTCTGGAGGAAATGTAACTGAGCTGTAGTTGATGAAAGGAAGCTCTTTATAGAATAATGGCTAATAAACTGAGAAGGTTGGCAGAATTGGGAAATAAATCATTACATCTTCAGTGCAATAACTCTTTTAGACAAAGATAATTAATGGAAATTACCATTAATAATTAATTATCAATAGGGAAAGGTTATTGGGATAGGACTGTCTCAGGGGGATAGTGTGTGACCCCCAGATTGTTATTAGATGGAAAGGAAAAACTAGACTTTCATAATGGAGAGATGTGATGGTCACTGACGCAATTAAGTGACCAAACTTGGCTAAGTGATGCACAATTGAACACTTTGTGCCACTTGCATGTGATAAGCTCTCACTTAACAGAGACTCTGTGAGTGAGTAGTTTTCATGGCAAAACTTTCTAGTCTTCACTGATCACTCATATTGTTTATAAGAACTGTAAAAGGATAGACTATACTTCTGTCTCACTAAGGCCAAGGGAATCTTGACACATCTCTCCACTGGCTGTCACATTTCTGCCTTTTCTCCAAATTTGTTCTCCCATAGCCTTTGTAGAATAATGCATACAGATAAAAACACTGAGGATTTTTAAAACCTAAATTCTTTCCTAGTCAGTTTTTTTTTTAAACAAGGAAGATCATTTAAATTCTGACATACGTTTTGTGTTTCCTGTTCTACTGAATTGCCACTTTGTTTCAAAATCTAGATTTCAGGTGAATTCCTTGATACTGTGATTGAAGAGCATTAATGGGTTTTATCCAAAATGACCACCTGAGCCTTGTGTGTTTGGAAGGTGATTGAATTACAGGGACAGAATAGATGACTTGCTGTGAGGTCTGGTCACGGGGAGCATGACCCAGAATGATGTATGTTCCTCTTCAGCTCCTACCTTCTTGCTCAGCTTTCCTCTATGAGACCCTTCTGCCATGACACTTCTGCTTAGAACTAACCAGACATGCAAGGACTAAAACTTATAAAATGCAGCCAAAATAAAACTCTCGTTTATTAAGTTGTGGTCGTTGGTTATTTTGGCCTAACTGTAAGAAAGTGAGATAAAAAGCATTGTGTTCTTTTGGTCCTTTGATGTTATTCTGCTAGCTACTGTTCGTTTGTGCTATAATTGTCATACAATGGTATTTATTAGAGTAATTTGCAGCAAATACTGTGACATTTTTAGAAAACATGCAAACTTATGATTTCAAAATAGCTATATTGGCTTTGCTAGGAAGAAACCTTATGACCTTACCCATGCCCATGATCCGGGCACATACTGTTCTCATTTGTTCATATATGTGGCCTCAGTGGGTGAATGAGACAGCCAGACTTCTTGGTAATCCTGGCAGCAAAAGAAACCAAGAAATATAACCAGCAGCTGCTTCCTTTTCTAATAGCCAGAATATGAACATCTATTCATCTCCCTAGAGTTGTTATTCTGCCAGCCAGCAGTTTGATATACATGATAAAGTTAAAGATTTTGAAAGCAAATAATTTAGCTTCATTTTTGCAATGTCAAGAAATTAATGCAAAATTCTATTGATATCAGGACTGGAAGAGCTAACATACTGCTGGAAATGAGTTCAGAGCAAGATGATAATTAAATTACTATATTAACAGGGTAAGACTCATTGCAAATGAATGGTGATGAAAATTAATACCATCTGTGAGCTCATAATTGTATATGTATTGTGTATAAAGAAATAAAGTTGTAAAGAAATTCTGTGGACATATGTCTTCAACCTAGAGACAACTTCTAATGAAAATGTTACTGATTAGGTTCAGAATTTGAGCATGTACTTTGAAAGTATAGTGTGAAAAAGGGAATGGATTTGTTTTGGGATAGAGTTTTGATTCATCCAAAAGGAGTAAACAAAAACTTGTTTTTACACCCTTTGAGTCAGTACTTGCCGGCAGTGCTATCTTGCCCTGTGCACAGTGGGCAATAGATGACTCCTGAGGTCCAGGAGATGACAGAGGGTTGCAGAGACAGGACGCACACACACGACTGCAAGGCAAAGCAGTGTGCTGTGAGCACCAGCAAAGGGAAAAGCAAAAATGTTTTTAAAAGCTTAAAGGAAGTGGAAGCCAGAGGATTTGTGAAAGAGGTTTAGTTGTAGTCGTTAAATGATGGGTTGTAGAGCTAAAGATGAAGACAGTGTGGGTATCTCTGATAGTTAGGGCAAGAGTTCCCATGGTTTGTAAAATAGTGTCTTCTCTATGTTCACATGGAAGCCATGATTCAACATCTTAAATAAGACATTTTTAAACAGTAACATACATAAAAGAAGGTTATATATTGATTGATTGATGAAGGTGTTCAGACCAGATGCCTACAGGAAGAAAATTCGCCCCTAGGAACCAAGATTCAGTATTTGTTCATTTAGGGTTTGCAGCAACTTCATAAGAGTGTAAGTACCTTGGTAACAAGCACCCTAGTAATAAGTATCCTGATAATTCTGCATGCCTGGCATTTGGTGTTTAGCAACTGGCCATGGAGTTTTATGAGCTATTGCTTAAATATAGTGAATTTAAAGGACTAAATCAACTTCGCAAAATATTTGAATACTGAATTCAGGGATTGGGCTTCTCCCACATAGGAAATAGGAAGCCATTGGAAATGTTTCTGTCCTAGGAGTGATCTTTTGGTTGTGAATTGTTCAGCAGGCACGGATTAAATATACTAGGTTGTGTTGTGGATCGAATGAAGATCCCTGGGTCCCTGCTCATAAGGAGATGCTGTAGTAGCTCTAAAAGTTTCTTTAGGAAGATGAATTTCACAGTAGTGTATGGTTGGAAAAGGAGAGAAACTAAAGACATAACATTGAATTATTCAGGTCTGCAGCAATCCTGATATGATATAATAGTAACCAGGATTAGGGCATTGGCATTCAGAAAGGGGATGTAGAGGCTGATACTTTAAGTGTTGCAGAGTAAAAAATCAGTAGTGAGTCATTTAAGGCAGGGCATGGGGAGATGAAATGAATAAAGCTGAACTCAGAAGTCTGCTGCCCCTGACTTTCTTAATTTCTGTGTTTGCAAAAGTTTTTCAAACAATGTTTCCCTCTTGCCAGGTTATTACTCTGTGTTTCTTTGAATCTTCTCTTAAAACATCAGTAAGAAATGGGTTCCCAACCCTCAGACCGCTAAAGATGAGCAAATGTATTAACTTCATTTGTGAATAAAGGTTACAAATATACTTTCACACTGATGAATTGTCTAGGGTTGGGGATGGGAGTAACAGAAAATAGGTTGAGTTTTACAATTAACAGTGAATTTTTATAGTTAATTACAAAAGTTTTTGGGGAGAGAGAGGTGTTCCGAATTGAATTACTATTTTTTTCTTTTTAAACCAGATGCATGTGCCATCTGAATGACTTTTACTTTAATGACAATTTCTCTCATGGTGGATATTTAAATACTGCCAGTGCTAAATATGCTGCTGTGTTGTAAATGTATGCTACATATTCTGTTGTTCATTGTTCATTATAAAATTTGTGTAAAAAATACAGAGACTCAGAGATCAGCATTAATTTATATTTTCAATAACATATATAACTAAATGAAAAAGCAAATCCTTTCTTGTGAAGTGCTTAGTGTATTTGTTTCTTTAGTTTCCATGAATTGAGAAATAAAACTTTGTGTTCTTACAGCATGATATTGATAGCAAGCTTTAGGTATGCAAGCTATTTTGTTAAGTTTTGGTTTAAAAAATACTTTCTTGGCACTTTATTTTCTTATTAGAAGTCAGTTTTTGAGGCAGTTTATATCTTACTGTAGGCTGTTTGCATCATCCATTTTACAAGGTTATGCAAAACTGATATTCTACTTGGAACCTTTGGAATAATGCATTTTTTTTTCCTGGCAAACTCATCTCAGGTAATCAAGAAATGTAGATCTTTTAAAATGTCAGTTTGCAAAAAAGAATTTGAATGTCATTTCAAGCTAGCAGAGTTTATTCTGTCTGTGGCTAGAATACTGTGTGTATTTAATTCAATGGGAGCTTAAAAATCAAAGGCATTTTGAGGTTCTTTATCTTTTTTCATCTGCTTTGTGTTTAAAATGTCTTTGTGAACAAAGCCATGTTTGTGAAGGATATTAAGTTCTGTTTGGCCTTCTCCTCTGCTGCAAGTACTCGGTGGACCTATTGCAGGGTAATGCTCCCTGAACTGATTGATGTATAAACAGAAGACAGATGGTGTAGAGATGACTCTGATGATAATTCATTTTTCAGCTAGTCATGAAGATATTTTGATTACAGTGTGTTAAAGTAATTATAACACAGTTTGCAATGTTAGTCTTGCTGGAAAGCGAGCACATGGAAAACAAGTTAGGTGTTCTTCATGCCCCACAAAGGATGCACTGTGGGGTGAAGATTTTAATTCCTAATGCTAGATTAGGACTGAGGGAGTTTAAAATATGTCATACAGTGAGGTTAGTCAATTAAACATAGACCAAATAAAAAAGGTAACCACACAGCTGTGAGGCATAAATATTTGTTTTGGAAAGTATTTAGATGTTAGTATATGAAAGAAACCAGTATTTTTTTGCATTTAAGCAACAGTCTGTGCACAGCTAATTAAAAAATTACGTGGCTTGATTTTAAGTTTATGTAAATCGTAATTATCATGTAGCTTGCTTTCCATATCATGAATTTAACGCTGAAATCAGAGGGTGTACAATTCAACAGCATGTTATAATCCTGCCGTTGTTGATATTCTACAAAGAAAAAAAAAGCAGGATTGCTGTTGTGTGAATTAGGTGGGTTATTGAAGTTTCATTTTCACTTACTAATTACAGTTTATCCCACTGTTTTTGGTTTCACCCTAGAATAATCGATCGCTTAGATGGGGTTCGCTTGTTGTGGTCTTTGCTGAAAAATCCGCACCCAGACGTGAAGGCCAGTGCAGCGTGGGCTCTGTGTCCCTGCATCCAAAATGCAAAGGTAGGAAAGGCTGCAAAGCAGCTGGTTTTAGAATCTTGGATACAGTGTTGGATAATGTCGACAGAGGTCACTAATTCTTTGACTTACTGTTGGTCCGATTGATATGGTGGGAAAGAATGCTCAACGGTGATTATGCCAAAAAGTTTTGAACAATGCCTTTTTCTGGTCCATTTAAAATTCCAAACAAAACTAGTCTAGGATGACAGTGCTTATCAAGTTCTCCTTGGATAGTGAAATGGAAGCAAGGTACCCCATAAATCAGGAGAAAGAAAAGCTGCCTTGTGTGATAAGAAAATTTTCTGTGCTCACCTCTGTTTCCAGAAAGCAAGGATGTGGGGTGCTGGGCTGCTTCTCCTGCAGGGGCAGCCTGCAGGGAGCGGTCACTGAGGTCTGTCTCACCTGGAAGGCCGTGTGATTTCACTGCCTCGGACTTTCTTCTCTGTCAGCAATGACTGAGTGAACATTTTCTGATGTCTATTTTAGGTCTTTTTTGTAAATCTTTTTATTTTCTTAGAAGACTTCCTTTTCAGCCAGCCTGTTTTCTTACCGTAACATTTTTCTATCGAAGATTTTCCTTGAAGATCCTTGTTGCTGATGTTATTTCTTTCTGCTGAATGTTTTCATCTGAAGGATTTTATTTCTATAAGACATATAACATGACTCTATTATTCTATATTTAATCTTTTGTAAAAAGTGAGTCGTGATGTATGGTGGGAGTATAGGAGATCTACAAATTTAACCATTTATTATCAAGGTTAAAAAAAGGATCTCAAATGTCTATCTATAAGAAAATGGACAAAAAATAATAAAATAGTAGTCTATTTGTACCATATCATGCAATGCAGCAGTAAAAACTGAATTTATTTAAGCAATGTATTTATTAATATTGATAAATCTCATGAATATTAAACAAAATAAAAACAAGTTGCAGAAGTAGATAAGTTATATAATTCCTATAAGCTTCAAAGAAAGTTTTAAATGTAAAACTTAAATAATATTATTTAGAGAGCAGGAAACAAAAGCTGATTGGGCAAAGATAGATATACTTCCTTAAAGCATAATCCTCATTGGTTACTTCACCTGTCAGCCTAGCCCTTCATTCATGAATACAAACAACCAAGATCAGCAAATATTTGAGAAATACTAATGGTAATTAAGGGATAAACCAAGATTAATAAGCAGAACTAACTTCAGAGAAAAAAAAGGATACTGTAAGGAAAAGAATATGCTATGAAATTTTAGAAATTAGTATCCTCAGAGAGATTCTATTTCTAAATAGGCTGTTTTTTCTTCTTTAAAAAGAAACACTCACAGTAGGAAAGGTTTTGAAATCAAGAATTATTTGGCAGGACAATAAATTTAGTAAGAGGGATGAATATTACTGGTATGGCTAAATGATTATTTCAAAGATAAAGTCTGGTAAATAGCTAAGAATGTAAAGTAAAAGTAAAAAGAAGATAGGACATAAAGTCACATTAAAAGAAAGAGTAATTGATGGGAATAAAAAGTTACTTTCTTTTAGGGTAAATTTTCATAAGTTGGATCACTGAACAAAGACTCTGTTCTTCAGATTAGAAAGATTCACTTAATGCCAAGCAGGAAAACAAGCAAACAAAAATGTATATACTGCTACAGACATTTAAACTTGATATTCTCAGAAATTAAAGAAAAGAAAAAATTTACAAAAGAGGGAGAATCATCACACTAGCAGTGGACTTAATATCATATAAAATAAATTCTGAAAAAAATGGAATAAAAAGCCTTTTCTCTCTTTAAAGGGAAATATTTTTTATCCTAGAATATTGTATCTTACAAAATTTGTAGTCAAGTATGTGTATAGATTTAGAACAGAATGGAGAGTTCTTTTTTAAAGAAATGCCGAAATTATTTGCCATGAGATTTTTCTGGATTGTTTTTTTAACATTAGGATATTTTCTAAAAAATAAAATACTCTAAGAAAGCACATAACGTGAGTTATGAGACAAGTGAATACACAATTAGAATTTTAGTTAAATATGAATTTATGTTGATAATATTCTTGATTAAATTACTAAAAGACTTCCTGCAAAAGTAATAGTATAAAATAAAACCAACATTATTACAATATCAGTCTGATTCCAAGCTGCTAGATGATTCATAAAACATGTCAGGCAGCAGAAAGTAATCATCAATAGGTAAAAGTGTGCCAAAGGTCTTTCCTTTACCTAGATAAAAAGTATTATAGAAACTACAGTGGACCCTGATATTCACCCTTAATTGCTCCCAGGAGGCATGATGGGCACCAAAAGGCGTGAGCACCAAACTGCTTTGTCTAGGAAGGGTAGTGAGTCACAGGCACTCATCACCAGCAAGTTCTAGTACCAAATGATCTATGGGAGGACAAAATTTTCACTTTAAAATGTGTCAAGTACCAAATTCAAGGAGTTTCCAAGCAGTTGAATGCCAGTGTATGACTATAGTTAATTCTCGGTGGTCACTCAAAACATAAATTTAAATACAGAATTCAGTATTATCATTGGTGAGATACTCTTTTGTATAGATATCGTATTCCTCCTTGTGCTGCTATTTTATGTAAATTGTGTCCTATCTTCTTCTGGACTTGAACTCCAAATCTGCCTATCTCACCATTTTCCGATTCACTATTCCAGTGTGAGTTCTCTATCCTGAATATCTGCTGGACTCCTGTGCTAGTCAAACTTTAGACATGACCCAACCTGCCTCTCTTTTTGCCCTTGACTCCAAAACCCAAACTAGAGCCATCCTCCATAGAGAGTGACTCCTGATCCATTTCTCTGCATCCTTCCCAGCCTCAGCAACATAGAATCCTTAAGTGCTTCTCAACCTCAGCCGTCTTACTGGTCTTAATGGAAAGATGACTCATAAAGAATAGATCTCTCATCTACTTCTCTCACCAGCAAATGCACTGTCCTGTATGCACTTGCTGTTCAAGCAGGATGAGCATTTGCAGAGTTTTAAACATGAAAAGTGACATGAATAATGTGGCAAAAGAGGAAAGACATAAGGGCCGGTGACTAATTAAGCTACTAAAATAGCTGAGATACAAAAATCTTAGAATTTGCTATAATATAGTAGTGGTAGCATGGAGAGAAGAGTCAATGTAAGAAATAATTGAGAAATAGAATCAGAAATTGGTGAGTGATTAGATACTGACTGTGAAGAAGTCAAAGATTTTGATTTGTTAATGTTTAACTCTGACAACTAGGAACATGTTGCAACCTTTCCAAACATGAGAATGTGATTTTGGGAAAAAAAGTTGTGAATTTGCTTCCATCCTGATGGACATGTCCGGTCATGTCAGGATGGATGTCAGGAAAGAGTTCTGGTCTGGTACTATCTATGTAGATGGGTGTCAGGAGCACATGGAGGAGTGGAGGTCTTGAGGACAGATGAAACGGGGTGGTGTGAGAGGAATCAGTGGTGACAGCTGGAAGTCCTGGAGGAAGACTGGAAGTGTGGAACACCCAGGAGACAGCAATTGCAAGAAGGCCAGAAAGAAGCCAAGTCAAGAAGGAAAGGGTGTCTTCAACAGCGTCTCTGGACTCTAAGACAACAAACTAGTATTTTGTTTTCCAAAAGATCATAAACCCTGAGCAAGGAGAAGGGGCAAGGAATGGTTTTTGACTATGCTGGGACATCTAGCTTGCGGTAAAATAATGGAACTGGAAGAAATCTTGGCAGATATTTTGGCCCATTCTTTGTGCCTTCTCTCCAACTCTCTCCCTTTTAGGTAAGTTAATGACTCAGCTTTCTAGGAAAGATTGCCTTTTGTTTTGCATGCACTTTCCCCTTTGTTTCACATAGAATGCTTTGGCAAGGAATTTTTGACTTATTAACTTACGAATCATAGGGTTTGGCATCACTTTGAAATAAGTAAGTTCTTTGGATGAATGGCTCTGACCATAGGGCTACAGAATGGAGTGCACAAAAGGGGAGGAGGCACTAGCCGTGCCTGCAGCCTTGCCATTGGTACCTTGGCTCCCTGCCATGTCTGTCAGGCACCCTGCTGTCCACGTGCTCTATGTCCCTGGGTCCGTGTGGTACAGATACGGTGAAATGTCACCTGTTTGAGACTGATGCTCACTGTTTCTATATCTAATGACATATACACTAGAACCTGTTTTCAGAGCTATCCATTAAGGAAATAAGATGTTGAAATTGCTTCTAATAAATGTTTTCCATCTTTTCTTCTTGGGAAATATTTCGAGTGAGTTATCAGTGAGTAACCCCAAGTGGTAAAGTAGCAAAATAAAAGATTTTTGTGATAAACTATGCGGTGACTGAAAATGATTTATAATCTAAGTTGGCATTGTGTTTGGATTGTAACTATTTTGTTATTAGTTTCATAAAACATATATCAGATTTTTGTAGTAAAAAAATTGACCTTTTTAGCAGTGGATCACTGTCTTGATTAGGAAATTTAAAACTTTCATTCATTTTGGAAATGTTAGTATATAATAGTTTCTGAAAACTTATGAATAAAATGTACTAAGTGAAAAAGATATCTTTTACCAGCTTAGTGATTATTTGACCATTACCTAATGATTGGAAAATCAGAATGTGAAATATAGAGTCTGTCTTAGAGTCTTTATAAAAGTTGAAAGAACATTTAAGATAGGAAATGTGTCCTCAGAAAGCTACTCAGTGTCCTGTAGTCTACCAAGCATGGGAGAACAAACTAAAATATCCTAATTACCAAAGATTGAGTGCACATTTCCTTATGGAGTTTTATTTTAAAATTTACCATGTAGGATGTTTTCTGCATCAGGCTTCTGGCAAGTTTTTGGACTTTTTCTTTCAATTATGATTGCTATAACCTCAGTGAACTTAAGATTTGACCTCTGTCATGATGTTATTTAGTACATTTCATGAGCTGTAAGTCTGGTTGCAGATTCATAACTATTTTGTAAAAATGTGAGAGATTTGTAAATGGGAGTAAAAAGCTGTTGCTTTCAAGCTGAATGATAAAACACATTTTTGGAGAACACTGGCAGTTGAAAAGGTGTTTAGTATTATGAAGTTGTGATGTAAAGAATGCAGCAACCAAATCTGACAAAAACCCATACTCTTTGCTCTTAAGAAGCAAAACCCTCCTCTGCAGGAAGTCAAATCTGTGCTCTGTGAACCATAATATATTGAAAAGTAATAGGAACTCATGTAAGGAGAATACTGTGATTGTGTCACTTCACTTATCATCCCTTTTTTACCCTGTCAACATTTGTAAGAATTAATTTCTCAAAATATCATTTTTAATGTTCTTTTCATGAGTGACCTTAGATAGCATGTAATTTCTTTGATTCACTTTCTTTCCATTGATGAGTTTTTTAAGATTTAAGAACAAAACAAAAAATTAAATATATTTGCCTTTTCATAGGAAATGCTATAAGTCATATTAGTTACAAATCATTATCTAATTTATAATAACAAATTCCTTATGAATTGGGAAACAGGTGTCTGTATTTTAGAAAAAAACACTCTGAATTATGTCAGTTGTAGAATTAGGAAGAAAACTCAATTTGTCTTTCAAAGTTGGTACATATCTGTGAGATCATTTGGTCTTGTAACCTTAACTTTGCTACTTGTTTGGAGAATGATGTCTGGTTTTGAATTTTGATCATGCAGGGGGAAAATAATTCCAATGATTTCAAGAGCAGTGACATAAAGGTCTGCTCCAAACAGAGATGCCAGTCAGAGAAATCTGAGAATGATTCCCCAGAAGAGAAGAGAAAAAGTTAATTTCTGTAAATGTAGAGCATGTGCTTGGGCAACTTGAGCCAGGACTGTTGAGCATTGGGTGTGGATGAGGCCAGCTTCCTGAGCACAGGTGTGACCAGGCAGCTGATCCCACAGGGCAGGAATGTGACATCACTCTCTGCTTCACCCCAGCTGCTCACTCAGGGAGCCCGAGAACCTGGAGAAGCCATGTGAAGGGCTCTAGTCTCACACTGAAAATGCTGCTGTAAACACAGTTTATGAGCTTGGACTTGGCCATGATTGGGGCATAGAATGTACAATGTTCAGTGGTGTGATGGAGAATCAACAAAATTTTTAAACAGTGTAAAACTTTTTTTGCAATGTAATCCTTGTGGGTGTTTTTTCTGCCCTGGGGACTATTATCATTGGTGGTCACCAAATATGTCAAGGCTGCTCTGCATCTGGCCCTGAGTTCCTAAAATCTGAAAAGTTTAAAGTAACAAACTGTGGTATAATTATTCTCAATGGGAGCTGAGACTAGCTCACCGATCCCCAGCACTGAGAAAAAAAAAAATGCATACTTGACCTTCAGGGGAAACATGAGGGGCCAAAAGAAAAATGAAGGTGATTAAAAGCCTATTTCAGAGCATTGCTGGGAGGACCACTATCTGCAGGTCTTGTCTGTTGCTTTCATGTGGATTCTTCATGACATGGCCTATTTCTGAGTCTCTTCTCCACAGACAGCAGTAACGACAGTGCTAGGCTAGCAAGGAGTAGAATTAACAGAGAAATAGTATACAAAATGGAAAATTATGATTAAAGGTAAAGCCTTTTCTAAATAGGTACTTTATGTGCAAAATTCTGCAACCAGTGATTGCTATTTCTGCCCCATTCATTGCTACTCAACCATTATTCTATCCACGACAGCCCCAAACACCTAGAATTTCACATTGTACTTTGTCACCATGAAAATGTCCCCTGTTAAAACACACGGAATAGCATACCTCACAGATCTAGAGAAGACATTCCTAAAATTCATTTGGAAACAAAAGAGATCTAGAATAGCTAAGGAAATCTTGGACAACAAAGTCAAGGCAGGAAGCATCTCAATCCCTGACTTGAAATTATACTACAAAGCTACTGTGATAAAATCAGCATGACACTGGCAAAAACAAAACAAAACAAAACAAAACAAAAGAAAAAACACCTGAGGACCAGTGGAACAGATTAGAAGATGCAGACACAACTACAAACACACTCAGCTGGCTTATCTTTGACAAAGGGGCCAAATATGTTTACTGGAAGAAAACTAGCTTCTTTAATGAATGTCCCTGAGCCGGGCGTGGTGGCGCACGCCTTTAATCCCAGCACTCGGGAGGCTGAGGTAGGCGGAGCGTTGTGGGTTCGAGGCCGGCTTGGGCTACAATGCGAGCGCAAGGCCGGCCTGAGCTACATAGTGCGACCCTGCCTCAAAAAACCAGGGCTGGGAGCTTGGCTCAGTGCCTTAAGTGCCTGCTCTGGCAGACGCAAGGCTGTGAGTTCAATCCCCAGTGCCGCAAAAAAAAATAAAAAAATAAAAAAAATAAAAATAATGAATGTCCCTGGAAAAACTAACTCTCTGCATGCCAAAGACTAAAACTAGACCCATGTCTATCACCAGGCACTAAACTAAAGTCAAAATGGATCAAGGATATAAATATTAAGGCAGAAACACTAAATCTACTGGAAGCAAAAGTAGGTAGAAATCTTGAAGACATAGGGGTAGACAGAGTTCATAAATAAAACCCAAACTGCATGGGAAGTACTTCAAAGAATAAACAGCTGAGACCTCATCTGATTAAAAAGCTTTTGCACATCAAAAGAAATCACCAATAGAGTGAAAAGACAATTCACAGAATGGGAAAAAATTTTAGCTAACTGTCCTTCAGACAAAAGACTTCTATCTAGAACATATATAGAACTGAAAAAAATCAGACCCTCAATATTCAAAAGACCCAGTCCAAAAATGGGACATCTGAGATAAATATACACTTCTCAGATGAAAAAATACAAATGGCAAATAAATATATGAAAAAATTAACATCATGGGTCATTCAAGAGATGCAAATTAAAACAGTACTGAGGTTCCATCTCACTGCACAAAGAATGACTATCATCAAGAAATCAACCAATAACAAATGCTGGTGGGGCATCTCCAGTGTTGGTGGGAGTGTAGACTGGTACAACCACTGTGAAAATCAGTGTGGAGATTCCTCAAAAAACGGGGTTTGGAAGTCCCATTCAACCCAGCTATTCCCTTTCTGGGTATTTTCCCAGAAGAATTGAAAACATCATACCACAGTGATACATGCACATCCATGTTTTTAGCAGCACAATTTGTAATATCTAATCGTGGAAACAACCCAAATGCCCATCAGCTGCTGAATGGATAAAAAAATGTGGTATTTTTATACATTAGAGTACTCGTCAGCTATAAAGAAGGACAAACTCAAGGCTTTTATAGGTAAATGAAGGCAACTTGAGACCATACTCTTAAGTGAAATAAATGAGACTCACATGTGTAAACGTTGTATTGTGTCCCTAGTATAATAAACTGAAAGACTAAATAAGACCCAGAATGTGCAATAGATTTTGTGAAAGTGAAAGGGAAAGAAACTGCTCAAAAGGAAAAAACAACTGGGATGGGGTAAAGGAGAAAAGAAAGAAGGGAAAAGATTTCATATATGTGTGTGTATATATATATACACACAAGATAGATAATCATACTAGGAATCTCTGTTAGTTCATCAAAAGAACTGTTTGTGCTTTCATTGTTCAATCATTTTTTCATGTGTGAATTACAAGAAGGGAAATCTTATCTGAGCATATCTTATCTGAGCAACCACTTTGAAGATAACAATATGCAATATAGTAGCCATTGTTAATCTCCTATTGTGTTGATTTGAAATTCTGTACCATCGTTTTTTAGTCTTTTGCTTTTTTCAAAATTTAAAAAAGTACACAGAGTCTATCCTTTCAGTTCATTTGCTCAAACAATGCTGGTGCACTGTGACCCCAGCAAACTCCCATCCCATGACCCCACTGTATGCATCATCCTCTTCCTACCTTCATTTCCCTCCGTATGCACCTTAGTTTCCATGGTCTCATTGCCCTCGCTCCATTCCAAAGTCCTGCAAGTCCATTTACTCTCTTTCTATCCACTGTACTCTCCTGACAAAGCCTTAATCCTGGGGCACCCATGTATCTTGCCCAGAATGAGTGTCTACTTGTTAAATGTTGCTGGTGTAAACATGTAATTGGACTGGTTACCATCACTAAATACTCTCCATCCTGCAGCTCAGATTAATTAATGTAACAGTCCTTCAGTGAGCATATTCCATAGTGAGTTGCTGTAGTCTCGTAAAACCTATGCCTGCTCCTGCACTGTATAGGGATGTGTTTGAGGGTTCACTGGGAATGGGATGCCCCAAAAGGGAAACATCTCTATCTGTAAACCTAATGGAATTCATACTTACACCTACCTTCTATTTTAGCACTTTAAAAAGTATTGTTTTGTTGTTTCCTTTCCTTCACCATTTCTGTCAGAAATAACTGTCATTCTTCCTTCAGAAATAATTGTCAGTCTTTTCAGTCTCCTTCATTCCCTTATGTCTTTTCTTTCTAGCTTCTTTTATAGGTTGCCTCTTCATTTTTATTTTTCAGTAACTACTTGTAATATGAGCATATGTTTAGTAATTTTCCTTCTTGTAATTTACAGACCTTTGTGAATCTGTAGGTTGCTGTTTTAGATCAAATTTGGAAAAAATTTTAGGTCATGGTGTTTTAAAAGTTTTCTTCCCCGTTTTCTTTGCTCTCCTTAGATGCCAATTCCATGAGTTTCTGTAAACTTTTTGTGGGTTTCTAAATTGATTTTTTGTGTGCTGGCCATGGTGTATGTTAAAAAATTTATATATACACATATACGTTTAAAAAGTAGTGGGAACATTCTTTCCTTCACTAGACAGCAGGAATAACGAATGAATGGTTTAATAAGACCAAAAACTGAATTTATTCAGAGCAAGAGTATAGCCTTATCCGTCTATTAAGACCTTAGAAATCACAGAAGTCTAAATTAATCTCTGTGATTTTTCAGCTCACCTTCCAAGTGGCTCTGAGGCTTATTGTTTTAACCTTATCAGAAATTGAAGCTGTATTCCATGCCTGTAATCCTAGCACCCTGGGAGGCTGCAACAGGAGGATTGCAAGTTGAATTGGGTGGAGTTGGCTGCTCTTTTGGTTAGAGTTGGGTCACCTCTGGCTCCAAACACTTCATAGGTGAATTCAAGTCTTTTCTCCAGCAGGTCCTGTAACCAAACACAGAGAGATTGCCAAATCTCCAAGATTCAGAATCTCAAAGCCATGAGGCCATGGGCCTGCCAGACCTCGCAGATGCATTCTTGTAAGGCTGCCATCGTCAGGGGCTTTGACAGCACATGATGAAGAGACTTGGAGCTTGTGAGAGTTATCACCCATGAGACCTGATTAGGACTTAGCAGGACCACAGCACAGGGCATGGGAAATGGGGACTGAGGGACTTCACACTAAAACATGGGGCCTCAGGGCTACAAGGCTGGGAAGTCAGGACACTGGGATTTAGAGGTGGTGGAACTTCAACACCACCAGCAGAGAACATACGAGGTGATGAGACTGAAAAAGGATACTTACCTATTTCCCATAATTAAGCAAAATTTCTGTGTGAGAGAATCACTTGTGGAGATGACCTTGTGTTTAATGTTATCTAGATTCAAATTTGAAGTTCTGGGTTCATCAAAAGTATGACTGTTTTCCCTCCATCCAGGGGAAGATGGCCCTTCTCTGGTGTGTCTGGGTCTTTACTGGAGAAGCCCCTGTCTGGGCAACTGGCCCATGGAAAATCTTCCTCTGTCCCTTGCTCAGTGTCTGGTCGCAGGGTCTTCTCCATCCCTGTCTCTCTAAGTACACAGATTCCCACAAGAAACAGGCTGCCTTTAGTAGTAAAATTTTTTGGCTTTCTTTCATGAGTGTGGAAGCCTCTTCTGTAGCCCTGATTTCAAGAAGTGAACAAGATTGGGGCTCTCTATTTACCTATCAAAGCCTCAAGATCATCCTTTTTTATAACTGAGTAATACTCCATTGTATAAAAATACCACATCTTTTTTATCCATTCTTTGATTGATGGGCACATGGGTTGTTTCCAAGATCTGGCTATTACAAATTGTGCTGCTATAAACAGGGGTGCACAGATATCACTGTGGCATGATGTTTTCAATTTTCCTGGGATAATATCCAGAAGGGGAATAGCCGGATTGAGTGGGACTTTCAATCCTAGTTTTTGAGTAATCTCCATATTGATTTCCACAGTGGTTGTACCAGTCTACACTCCCACCAATAGTGGAGAAGCATTCCTTTTCCCCCACAGCCCTTGTTATCAGTTGATTTCTTGATGGCAGCCATTTTTCTGGAGTGAGATGGAATCTCAGTGTTGTTTTAATTTGCATTTCTCGAATGACCAGTGACGTTGAGCATTTCTTCATGTATTTATTTGTCACTTGTATTTCTTCATCTGCAAAGTGCATGTTCATCTCAGATGCCCCATTTTTCGATTGGGTCTTTGAATTTGGGGGGCCTGATGTTTTTCAATTCTTTATATGTTCGGTATATAAGTTCTTTGTCTGAGGGACATATTGCTAAAATTCTTTCCATTCTGTGGATTTTCTTTTCACTTTGTTGGCAATTTCTTTTGAAATGAAAACCTTTTTAATAAGATGAGATCCCAGTTATTGACTCTTTGAAGTACTTCCCATGCGGTTTGCGTTTTGTTCTTGAACTCTTTGCTTACCCTTATGTCTTCAAGATTTCTACCTACCTTGTCTTCCAGTAGATTTAGTGTTTCTATTTTAATATTTAGATCTTGGATCCGTTTTGACTTTAGTTTAGTGCCTGGTGATAGACATGGGTCTAGTTTCAGTCTTCCGTATGTGGAAAGTCAGTTTTTCCAGGACCATTTATTAAAGAGGCTATTTTTCTTCTAGTGAACATGTTTAGCCCCTTTGTCAAATATAACATGGCTGAGTGTCTTTGTAATTGTGTTTGCATCTTCTAATCTGTTCCATTGAGGCAACTTGAGACTATACTGATAGGTGAAATAAATTAGACTCACATTGGTAAATATCGTATTGTCTCCCTAGTGTAAAAAATAAATAATAATAAATTGAAAGAGTAATAAGACCCAAAATGTACAATAGATATTATAATTATGAAAGGCAAAGAAAGTGGTCAAAATTAAAGAACAACTCGGTTAGAGGAAAGGAGAAATGGAAAAAAGGAAAAGATTATATGTGTGAAGGGATACACATATGACTGTATGTGTGTATGTGTGCAAGATAGATAATTATACTACTAATTCTCTGTTAGTTCATCAAAAAGAATAGTTTGTGCTGTCATTGTTTGATTGTCTGATCATTTTTTATGCCTACATCTTGTAACTTGAACAACTACTTCTAAGATGATAATATGTAATATATTAACCGATGTTGATTTCTTACTGTTTTTTTAAAATTCTGTATTATTTCTACCCATTTTCTGTTATGCTTTTTAAAATATTAAAAAAAAAAGATTGGGATTCTCTATCTGGGATCCTTTCATTTTAGTCTCCTGTAGAATTTGAACTAAGATCTCTCTGGATGCTTACTCATTTTAGGTTTATTGAATGTCTTGGATTTTTGTTCTCATGTCTTTCCTTAAATTTTGGACATTTTCAAGCCATTAATTCTTCAAAGAATCTCTCTGCCTCTTTCTGGCACTCTTTTTTTCTCCTTGGACTCAACAATTTTAAGTCACGTGTCGATTTTTACTGATTCTTTCTTCTGTTTGTTTGAGTGGGCTATAATAGAAATTTCTATTTATTTATTTATTTATTTATTTATTTATTTATTTTTGGTACCAGGGATCAAACTTACAACTTCACACCTGCCAGGCAGGCGCTTAAGCTGCTGAGCTAAACCCCTGGCCCCTTTTTTGTTTTGCTTTGTTTTTTGTTTTTTTGAGACAGGGTCTCTCTATGTGTTTCAAGCTGGTCTTAAACTCACAGGTAGTAGAGGCTAACCTTGAATTTGTGGTGATCTTCCTGCCTCAGCCTCTGACTGCTGGGATTACAAGTATGCGCCACCATTCCTAGCTAATTCAGTTTTTACATATAAAAAACTTCTGTCTCTTTGTTGACATTCACATTTTGTTAATACATAATTTTCTGATTTCCTTTAAGTCTTTGTCTTTCCTGTTAGCTCTTTGAGTATACTTAAGACAGATGTTTTAAGGTCTTTGTCTAGTAAGTCTGATGCATTTAGTTCTTCAGGAATTGTTTTTGGAGATTCATTTATTTATTTTAGATTAGCCATTATTTCTTGTTTCTTTGTCTTAATATCTTTGTTGAAAGTTGTGCATTTCTATAAACATCTACCTCTCCCAGTTTTTGCAGGTGGGGTTGGAAGACACTCACTAGTACACTCCTTGGACCTTGGGAACAGCACAGAGTAAAAGAATAAGGTCATTTCTGGGCATGTGTCATATCTGAACCTGTGTGTATGCTTTTTAAAAAAAAATCTGCACATGCATGACTGCTTTGTAATGTCTTGGTTTACCAGAGCCTCATCCCAGCACCTCCCGGGACGCTTTATTGGATCTTCTTCCTGTAATCTCTTGACCCAAGTGTCTGTGAGTCTGTGGTCCCCTGGTGTTGCCATGTGCCCAGGTGAATCCTCTGCCTTTTGAAGCTTCTGCCATCTGAGACCCTGCCTTTGCTACAGTGACCATTATTTTTTCAAATATTCTTTCTGTCCTCATCTCTCCTTTTTTCCAAAACTTCCATATATGTATGTTTGTACAGATTATCTACTTCAGTTGTTATGCTTTCAGCTACATTGAAGAAATTTGACTATAGAATATCTATTTAATTTCCCTTTAAAATAAAATTTCAATCTCCTTATTGATAGCCTGTACTTCCTGAGACATTGTTCTCAAAATTAAATTGCTTATGCATTGTTTCCTTTAGCTTCTTGAATATATGTATAGTAACTGATTGAAAGTCTTTTTCTAAGAAGTTCAATATTATTCAGGCTTCCTTAGGGTCAGATTTAATTGATTAGTTTTCCTCTTTCTTTATATGTTTTTTAAACACAGTGTTTTAAATGATAAGATGTGAAGCCTCAGGAGATCAGGTTCTCCCCTTACTACGGTTTGTGCTTATTGCTTTTGTTGTTGTTGTTTACAGTTACTTGTTTGTATTGGCTTTCTTGCACTCATTCTGCAACTTACGTATTTTTAATCATGTGTGGCCCCTGAGGTCTCTCTTCTGTTAAGTGCACTGATTAGCTAATGAGATGATGGATTTTCTCAAATGTGTTGCACTGTTGGACTGCCTAACCTAGGTGAGGAACTCTGCATGTTAATACACACATTCAACACTGTAGCAGTTTGCAGCTTTGTCTTAGATTGCACTTCTTGCATAAATCCTTGAGGTCAGCAGAGGTGAGTGATTAGGGCCTTCTTAGCTGTTTTCAGAGCACGTATACAGTTCCCACATCTATGTGCCATTTTAGATCCCCAGGAATATGCTGCAGTTTTTCAAGGCCCTCTATGGACATCTCATTTCCAAGATTTTTCTCTTAATTTTTGTGGCCAGCCTTCTGTTTGTCTCAAAGGATGTTACTATTTTAAGCAGATTTTATGTTAAATAATTCTCAGGTTTGTAAAAATATAAGTAACAAAAGCTATGTGACGATGTCTTCCCTCACTGAGCTCTTACATCAAGTAAAGATAAGTTTTGTGAATGATGCTTTTCCTAGGAGTTGTCATAAAGGTCAAACAGTGTCCTGTTTTGGAAATGGGAGTGTTAGGCAAGCACCAGACCCATTCTTTCCCCACTGTGGTCGCCAGGCTGCAACTTTCCACTGATAATATGGTTTCTAGGACGCCACTTTTCTAAAATGCTATGGGACTCACGATGGGACCACCCAGTAGTTCTCAAACATTGAAATCACTTATAAATCTTTACACTATCGTTTCACACTCTCATATATTATAATCCCATTGTTATTGGACACGACTTGGGTATCTTCTACTTCTGGTGCTATAACAAAAATACTTCACAGACCGGGCAATTCATAAAGAATACAGCTGTGTCTCTTTTAGTTCTAGAGGCTGGAGTCTTCAAGATCAAGACCCTGGCTTTGTGTCTAGCAAGGATCGCTCTCTGTTTACAAGATGGCACCTTGCTGCTGCATGTACGCATGGTAGAAAGCAGAAGGGCAAGAGAGCCTATCACTGTGGGAAGTGTCTTTTAAAAAGGCCTTAATCCCACTCATTAGAGCACCACCCTCATCACATCACCAGTTCCTAAGGGCCCCACCTCTTCATACACTATGATATTGGTGATTAAATTTAACCATTTGAACTTTGAAACCCAAGCCATAGCATTTAACTTAGGAAGTTTTAAGAATTCCCCAGGTAATTCTAATGGGTAACAAAGTCTGGGAACCACTGTCTTAAAAACTATATTTTCTGCCCTCCTAAAGAGTTTTTTAGTATAAGAATCTTTGGGTAAATTATTTACCTTATGATATTCAGGCAACTCACTTGAATTTCCTAAGTATTACACAGAAATAAATACATTGCACAAAGTGAAGTTTACATCTAAAAGTTTCTTTCTTTTAAAAGAAAACTGTTCAACTTAATGCAATAGAAGGTAGGTAGAAATCACGTAAGAGCAGGATAGGGGAATTCTGGCTGTATAGTAATTCAATTGCAAAAGAATTTCAGCTGACTTCAAAACGTCATGTGAACAAACAGAGTGACATGATTGCTGAAAAACTCATGCTCCTGGTGGTCACACTGGCAGAAGGTATCAAGTCTAGATCATGGGATATTCATATTCTACATCTGTATTAGCCAGCTACATCCAGAATTTTGCATTAATATTCAGATGTATTTTAAAAGAATTAGTGGTAAATGAGAGCAGAGATTTATGAAAAACTTTAATATGGAAGTTGGGCTGAAGGCACCCAGCAGAGAAGACAAAGGAGACCAAACATCTGATTTTAAATATTAGAAGAGCATTCATGAAGATGAAGATTAGTTACAGCTAATATGTTATATTTCACATTCATTATGAGTTAAATAGAATCTTATTTGCCAAGTTGGTAACATAACCACATATTTATAGACAAATGTGAAGTAACCAATCCAAGAAGTGAACTTTTAGAAATTAATCTTTCCAAAAATTTGAAAACTCCCTGTTTTTGAAATACAGCATTTCATATTATTAATTTTTTTAAATCAAAATATTTCCAGTGCTGTTCTTAGACAGATCTATACAACTCACTGTTCAGAAGCATCTGTCTGAATCTGAATGGAAATGGCTTTATTCATCTTAATCTGTGGGTTACCGAGCATAAGTGGAGAAAATGTGGATATTGTATATAATATTTAAAATACATATGCATATATAAATATATGCAAATATCTACACATACAATTTATAAATAATGGCTATTTTATGATATGATATGTTTATTTAGCATCTTGTACTTAATGAAGTTCTTTCAAATACATCATTGGTTAAGAATGTCGTATAATTAATTCTGAAACTCTCTGGCTACGTAGATGCCTCACAGTCAGAACCTCCTCATTAATGGAACATTGCATCTAAAACAGAACCTGATAAAATGGAAAAACACAGTTGTCTGTAACATTTAAAAATATTATCATGTATTGGGTTAGGGTAACAAAAAATCAGAATCGTTTATTTATATTCTTTACTTTTATGGCAACCAGTTGTATACAGTTACCCTCAAAGTATAATGCATTTGTGCTATGTATACCTGAATTATAAGGACTGTATCATTTCTTTTACCTGAAACTGTATTTCTCTCAGTTCATAAGGAAGAAGGTAATAACTAATGGTAATTCTACTTCAGCAGTAATTACTTGTTTTTTAAGCTGTAGGACTTGTTAACTACTGGGAACAGAACAAAGATCTGATTGTGATAGAGCAGCACAAACAAACTCTGTGTTCTCCTCAAGTACATATAGATGATGTTTAGAATTTTAAAAAGATTTAATTTATTGACTATTTTGAGAACAAGATTTGCCTGTTTAGTTTTGGTTTCTCTGATATATGCTATTCTAATTGAAGGTAGGATTTTTGAAAACTTTTATTTGCAGCTTGCTATTTTTAAATCTTTCAAATACTGTATTATACCTTGTATGGTCTCTATGTGGCATGGAGCAGTGCTTTTATAGCTCTGCTGGATAAAAATTTTGTCTTAAGTCATGTTACGCTTGCCTTGTGTGTGCCTTAAAGTTGTATTATGTATATCTCACCTCATCAGAAAGCTGCCAGTTCTTTTCACTGGAGGCAAGAGAAGGAATTTCATTCCCATTAATTTAATTGCTCTACGCCAAAATACCCAGTTTTCTGTTTTGTTCATTAATCTGTAAATATTGTTTCAATATTTTCCCGGTAGTTGAATTTTAACCAAATTGCCAATATTTGCTATTTTATAGTTTTCATCTTATTTGTGTGTTCTACTTGGTTTTAATTTGAATTTGATACCTTTTTCTACTTATTCAACCACTCCATGTTTACTTTAATAGCATTTATGAAAGTGTTTTATAGTCTCTTTTTCAGTGATTGTTTTTGTTTGTCTTAGGAACAATATAATGAGTAACATAACTTCATCTCTTTTGGAATTAATCCTCTGCATTGTAAATATTCTTCTGATTGTTTATAAGCTAGATTGAACTTGATAAATATAATTGTGACTGCTTCCACTGCCAAGTACAGAGTGTATAGGAAAAAAGACAGAGGAAATATTACAGAGAAAATTTAAAATGCGAATTTTTAGTTTTGTTGCTATTCGTGAGCTTCAAGCCTTTGTGATTATAAAGGAGGATGACATGAATCCTTTCATATGATCCTTGGTGAGGTTCATATGAAATAATGTATATGGAAGTCCTTTGTAAACTGTAAAACAATTATGAGTTATTATTGTTACTATTCTTATTATTATTAAGGATTTTCCCATTGTAGATGTACATTTGAATTGTGTGTAACCAGTATTGTACCAGTGGAGAAACTGGCCAAGACTAGTTTTTAAGACATGTGAGAAGGTGGAAAATGTGGTGAATTTGCCCAGTCGTTGAGCATTAGTGAAAGACAGTTTTGGCAGGGTAATTACTGTTTCCATCCTCAAGTATACCGTCTCCCTTTCCATAGAAACTATGCAAGACAAGACGTCATATGTTTAAAATCTTTAAAACAAGAATTAAAAAAAGGAAAAGAAAGAAATCTCACTTCAAAACAAATAAACAAACTTTGGAGGGACCCAGAGCTTTCAAGTCTAACATTTCCTTGTCCTGTGCCTTGTAAATGTTATTGTAAGACCTAGGTGAGCTAGATTTGTGATCTCTCTGAGACTTTGGCTCCCTGTATCTCATACCATATACCTTAGGAAGTTTTTGGATACAAGGCAGATGTGATCACTTTTGTCACTTTTCCCAGGACACTGGCTTCCTGTCTACTGATAAAGCAGTGAGAAAATTGGGAAGTCAGTCAACTGTGAAGTTGACTGAAGATGAGCAAGATTGATTTGACATTTGGCTCACTGAGCTGATCTCATCAATTTATCATTTCATCATACAGAGCTAACAGTCTTCTACTCAGGGTTTGTGATTGGTGTTTGTGACTATGGCTGAGTATCTTCAAGTTACAGCCTTCTTACATAATTGAACAAACATTATTGCATGTCCACTGAGTGACAGACAGGATCCTGTATTCCAAGGGGGAATCAAAAGACAACCAGGTATCTGTTGTTGAAGAGCTCAAAAATGAAAGGGTGTTGTAGTCACTTCCCTCATTGCTGGGACAGAATACCTGACATCTGCAACTTAGAGGAAAAGTTTGTTTTGGCTCGCATTAGAGGTCTCAGTTCATGTTCTGCAGTCTGAAACATAGAAACCGTGTGGTGGAAGGGGTTAGTGGAGGGTTGCTCACCTCATGGTGGTCAGGAAGCAAAGAGAGAAGGGAGGAGCTGGGGGAGATACACTTTTCCAGGTCACATGAGCAGTGACCTGCTTCTTCTCACCAGACCCACTTCCTAACATCACCTTCAGCTATAGCACCCTCGTGATTCAATCTCCCTTCCAACACCCCACCTATGAGAGCATCTAGATATAAACCATAACACTGAGGGAGGTACCCATAAGAAAACCATCGCAATGGAATGAATCAAGGGCTATAGATGCCTTAGGCTATAAATGTCCAAATCAGACTTTAGCATTAGTTGATTCAGCAATTCAACAAGCTTATAAAGGACCAAGGGTATTTTCCTCTTTCCCTTCTGCCATTCTTGATGTGACCTGTGATGATTGCTTCTTATAAACAGAAAAAGCTTTCTGGAAGATTCCAAGACACCTCAGCAACCATAAGTGGGCCCTTAAACAACCAATTGGCAAGTGGAATCAGACTTTCCTGTAGGCGTGGGCCTGTGTAGTTGCCCTTGGAGTGCAGAGGCAGGCTCTGCTGATGCTCTATGTGTGAGGCAGATGCTGAAGCAAGATCAAGGTTTGGCATGCCAAGGAAAATGGGGAAATGTATTTTGGACCATACCA